>PVJS01032476.1:0-22759 GCA_004027185.1 Glis glis | reverse complement strand
GGGGAATGAAAGTGTGGGGAGTTTTGCAAGTCAATAGGGTGCTCATAGGAAGCCTGAACAGGTGCCATTGAACAAAGACTTAATAAAGGAGGTGAGGGAGAGAGCCATGCTAATGCAGGAGGGAGAGGCAGAGGAGGCCACACATGCAAAGGCCCTGGGGCAGCCATGTGTTGTGCAGGTAACCAAGAGGTCAGTGTGGCTGGAGCAGAATGAGGAGGGGAGAGCAAGGTGGGGGAGGTCAGAGAGGTGGCAGGAAGGAGAAATTGGGACAGAGGAACAGGTACAGAAAATAAAGGGCTTTGTATATTATTGTGAGGGTTTTATTTTTACCTTGAGACAAGAGGCTTTGGACAGTTTTGGTATGAGACAGTTTGATTTGACTTCTACCTGTACCTGCCACTTCCTGACACCTTTGAAACCAGGCACGTAGGAATGGGCTACCCAATCGAACCACCTGATAGGGACTGGCAAATTCTGCTGCCGCCAAGTTCTGGTGCAGTTGTTCTCAGCCATTTCTTCCCCACTGGGTGGTTGTTGACATAGTTATGCCCGACATGTTTCCACAGTCTGGGTTCTGGTAAGCCCTTCTCCTTTACACTCTACAACGTAATGAGAAAATAAGTAGGGCCACAGGTGCTTCTTATGTAAAGAATGGCCGCTGGTAAAATTTTAAACAGACAGAAGCCACTATCAAACCACACTCTATCTGTAGTACAGTGACTTGTAATCACGGCTGCGATGATCCTTGGTTTCCTCGGGACCTGGTATGGGCAAGGCAGGTTAGGTTCTGAAGCTTGAGAGTCAAGGAAGCTCCCTGGTGTGAGACCCTGAGAGCGGAGCTGCTGCAAGAGAGGAAACTTGAACTCCATGTTTCAAAACAGAGAAGGTGCTCAGTAAACATTGGTGCGGCCAGTGAGTGAGTGGTAACTTGCGTGCCAGACTCCTCACAACCGGTGACTGCGCGGCGTGGCTGCAAACCTGCCTCTGAGAACTCTCGCCCCAGCGGCTGCTGTCCCAGCGACTCCTTAGACGCTCTGCTCTCGGGACTTCACTAGGGCCTCCTCACTTTCTACACCTTCACACTTATTTACTTCTGTGTCGTCTCCCGGAGCTGGGGTGGGAGGAGGGCAGCATCCGTGGCTGACTCATCCCTGAGTCACTTCCTCTTCTTTTCCCAGCATCCACCAGGGTCCTGAACATGGGACTGAAAAATACATTTGTTAAATGAATTAATTTACAACCAATGAGTGAGTCTGAGCTCTTGCTTCCCCGTCACTCCTCTGAGTTGTGGGCATTGACTGTTAGGAACACATTGGGCTGTTACTTGGAAAATAAATCTCCAGGCAGACCCGGTGACAGGAGCAGGTGGTCACAGCCTAAGGACCCCAGCCGGCCCAGCATCCCAGGTGCTGGGGCACCCCTGGCCCGGGCTGCAGCCTGCGCAAACCTGCTCCCGTCCTCCTCCTCAAGCAGGCAGTGACAGGCAGTTAGAGGTCTAGTGAGGAGTGGAATGCTCTCAGCCCTGCCCTCCGGGGTGGCTTGCTATCCAGTAGAGGCTGATTTATCTCCAGAATTTACTGTCCTGGCCCAGGAAGGAAAGTGGTCCCATGCTAATGGGTCTGAGCAGCCAGCTGCTAAACCCGGTCTGCGTGCAGTGGCAGGACAGGAATGGAGGCCTCAGCCTCCAGGAGGCTGGGAGGGTTTTCCTTGCTGGGTGGTTTCTGGCCCAGCTCTCTGGAAGGCAGCAGGAAGCCTCTCTAGCCCTCTCCAGAGGGGAGATCCTGGTGAGAGAATTGTCCTGCCTGCTCCAGATATGGGACCTGAAGCAGTCGATTGCAGGGAAGAGCCTGGCCCAGCCTTGTGAGGCTCCGCCACTAACCAAGGCGGCTGGTGATTAGCAGAGCAGCTACTCAGACCCCCACCCCCGCGGCTGATCCTGCCCGCTGCCCATCGGCCGGCGGGGCATGAGTCTTCGTGTGGACCGCTGGTTCCCTTTTGCTCCAGAGGGAGGGAATGTCTAGAGACCATTCTCCCAGCATCTGTGTAACAGGTAACATCTGTTTGAAATCCCAGTGTTTCTGTCCCACGCTGTGACTTGAAGGTGCCAGCAGATCTCCAAATCCTAGGACTTCTCCACCCACTACTGGAGCGCCTTCCCTGGGTTCTTAAAGGGGCTGTCTCTACAGTCTTCCACTGCGTGCATACATTTAAACTTTTTTTCTTTCTTTTTTTTTTTTTGTGGTACTGGGAATTGAACCCAGGGGCATTCTACCTCTGAGCTACACCCCCAGCCCTTTTTATTATTTATTTATTTATTTATTTATTTATTTTTGCAGTACCGGGGATTGAACCCAGGGGCATTCTACCTCCGTGCTACACCCCTGGCCCTATTTTTTATACTTTATTTTGAAACCAGGTCTCACGAAGTTGCAGAGGGCCTCACTAGGTAGAGAGAGAGAGAGAGAGAGAGAGAGAGCTGAGGCTGGCCACGAATCCGGATCCTCCGGTCTCTGCTTACCAAAGTACTGGGATTACAAGCGTGCGCCACCACGCCCGGCTATTTTTTTTTATTTTGAAACAGGGTCTTGCTAAGTTGCCGAGGCTGGCCTTGAACCTGCGATCCTCCTGCCTTAGCCTTTCAGTACTGAGATTATAGGAGTGTGCCACCACGGGACCATTCTTGGTGGGACTTTTAGAGAATTATGCAAAATCAAGGAGAGGAGTTGAGGGCCGGGATAAAGAGGTGCAGGACCATAGTAACGGGCGGGAGAAGCTCCCTTCTGTGCCTAGGACTGTGGCTCTGGGCTTCAGATTCTTCCCTAGATACCCATCCAGCCTAAGACCTGGGTCCCCAGCAGTCTGGCCCGTCACAATATGGGCTGTGCAATTGACGAGGGATGTTAGAATTAAAGTGGGAATGGGGGCCAGTGACAGAAGTCCCTGGATTCTGACCCTCTTCTCACGAACCCGTCACGGGGGCCAGGGCTCCTGACACGGGAGTCACTGGGCTTTACCCCTTGCCCACCACTACCCTTTCCAACATTGTGCATGGAATGCCATAATTTTTTTTTTTTTTTGCGGTACTGGGGATTGAACCCAGGGACGTTCTACCTCTGCGCTACACTCCCAGCCCTATTTTTTTATACTTTATTTTGAAACCAGGTCTCACGAAGTTGCGGAGGGCCTCACTAAGTAGAGAGAGAGACAGGGAGAGAGAGAGAGAGAGAGAGAGAGAGCTGAGGCTGGCCGCGAACCGGGATCCTCCGGTCTCTGCCTCCCAAAGTACTGGGATTACAAGCGTGCGCCACCATGCCCGGCGAAAATGCTATAATTTTATAATATAACAAGCATCACACTTTCTTTATGCCTTTCTTTTTTATTTTTATTTTTTTCTGGTACTGGGGATTGAACCCAGGGGTTCAACCCAGGTGCTATCCTCCTGTCTCAGCCTCCCAAGTACTGGGATTACAGGCATGTGCCACCATGCCTGGCTTATCATTATTATTATTATTATTATTATTATTATTATTATTATTATTTGAATTGTGAGGTCTTTTCTGGATCAGTAACTTTACCTACATTTGATTCAGGTCAACAGACTGTATTGAGTAGGAAAGAACAATAAATAATGCAGCCCCTGACCTTCAGCAAGTGGAAAATGCTGTCTTCGTGGATTAAAACAAGTGTGAGGGGGGCCTAAATGGGGAAGAGCTGATTCTGCCAGTGGGGAGCAAGGGAATTCTCCAGGGAGGCTTCTCAGAGGAAGAGAGCCTTGAGCGGGCCTCGGGGAACCACTGGGATCTCTGCAAGCAGAGATAGTGTGGACGTGCCAGCATGGGTGGGAAAGGCATGCGACCCAGATGTTTAGGGACAAGTGGGTAGGGGGCATTGGGAGATGGGGATGGAGAGACAGGCAGGGGCTTGACTGTGCGGTTCTGAATGTCAGCTTAAAACTTTGGGCTTTCTCCTATGGCAGCAGCCTTGGGGAGCCAACAAAGGTGCTTCAGTAGGAAAATGTCAGAATCTGATGTGTATTTCAGAAAGCTCACGTTGGTGGGGTTGAGAAAAAGGAGCCACTGGCACGAAAACCAGTTAGAAAAACAGTGCCGGTCTCCAGGTGAGAACTGATGAGGTCTAAAACCAAGGGGAGTGGGAGACCATTAACTTTACTGGGTGGCTACTGTGTCCCACCAAGATGCTATGTGATTAAATAGCTCAGTGCTTTTTTCTTTTCTTTTCTTTTCTTTTCTTTTCTTTTCTTTTCTTTTCTTTTATTTTCTTTTCTTTTTTTTCTTTTCTTTCCTTTTCTTTTCTTTTTTTTTTGTAGTGGAGATTGAACCCAGAGGCCTATTCAATCTCTGAGGCACCCCCAGCCCTTTCTGTTTTTTTATTTTGAAACAGAGTCTTGCTAAGTTGCTCAGGATCTTGTCAAGTTGCTAAGATCCTCCTATCTAAGTCTCTCAAGTACTGGGATAGGTTAATTCTTTTTTTTTTTTTGTATTGGGGATCAAATCCAGGAGCATTTTACCACTGAGCTACACCCACCAGCCCTTTTTATTTTTTTTATTTTGAAACAGGGTCTTGCTAAGTTGCTGAGGCTGGCCTCAAACCTGCAATCCTTCTGTCTCAGCCTCTCAAGTACTGGGATCACAGGTGGGCGCTATCACAGCCAGCTTCTCAGTCATTTAATGTTCACAACAGCCACTTACAGAGTTCCTGCCTGCATTACAGATGAGGAAACTGAGTCTGCCTGCGGTTAGGATGGGTGATGAAATAAGATTAGTGTCCTGAGGGACTGACTGGCTGCTCATACTGGGTCCTGTGGTCTGGAATCTAGTCCCAGGAATTGGATTTTGAGGCACAACAAGAGGATGGTGGTTTTGGGGACTGACTAAATACTACTGGAAGTCCTGGGCGTCGCGCATTCACATCAACATGCTTTACATTGAGAAATATGGCTGGTGTCTAGTGTTCTTTTGTGTCCTTGGTTATCTGTGTTCTCTGGTCAGTGAATTGTCTCATTCAGAAAACAATGGCAGCTGGATGTGGTGGTGAATACTTGGGAGGCTGAGACAGAAGGATCGCAGGTTCAAGGCCAGCCTCAGCAACTCAGCTAGACCCTTGGCAATTTAGTGAGGCCCGGTTTCAAAATAAAAAGTAAGATAGGGATGGGGGCATAGCTCAGAGTTAGAATGCCTCTGGGTTCATGATCCCTAATAACGAACACACACACACACACACACACACACACACACACACACAGAAGATGATGAAAGAAAAGAATCTAAGCTGCACATCAGTGAGAGGCAGTGTCCTGGTAAGTGTGCAATCAGAGGAACGGGGAGGGAAGCAGTCTTGAAGAATATGTCATTAAGATTGTGGAACAGCCTGATGAGTCTCTGCCCACAGCCAAGAGTGTCGCATGTGTTACAAGCTGCTGATTCAACAACATCAGAACAGAAAATGAGTCCTGTTGCCGGATGTCAGCGCCAGCCCAGCTGATAGCAGCTGCCTGGGATGCTGTGTTGAGAAAGATTCTGAGGCCACTCGTAGGCTTAGGGACAAGAAACAGAGCCGCCTTTGCTGGGGTGTCAATGGGCAGGCTGGGCGTCTTGGTGGCCACGCTCTAGGAGCCATTTCTGGGCCGTTATTGGTCTTCTTTTTCTTCTTTCTGTCTCCTTCTTGAGTGTGTTCTTAATCAGATAAGCCCTGTTCCAAGTGCTGTCTATTTGAGAGACAGCTGCCTTTCAGGGACGCCTGGTGCTGACTAGTGCCATGCCTCATGTGTTGACTTGGTGGCTCAGCTCTCAGAAGATAGCATTCTACCACACATTCCCAATTCCTTGTGTCTCCTAGCTACTGCTGTCAGGTTGAAGACGGGTTAACAATGGATCAGACAGCCAATGAGTGCCAGGTCTCTCTTCTGTCCTAGGCCTGTGTTAGTGCAAACTTCAGCTCCTCCTACCACCATGAGTGATGGCTGTTCTTTGCCAAATGCCTGTGGATTGCCATTCGGACCGTCAGTTAGCAGAGAGCTTTCCAATCCAACCTCCTTGAGTGTATAGCTCAGGGGTAGAACGCTCCTGGCTGCAATCCTAGTACCACAATAAGTAAATACATGTACAGCTAAAAAAGAAAAAAAATGACCAATGAACAGCAACATGGCTTTGTGTGTGTGAAATATGTCCAGGTTGTCAAAATGAAGGATTCACTAAGTGGAATTTGCTCCCCCACCACTTTTATTCTTCTCCTTCAGGAATCTTCCACAGAAATAGCCTTTTATTAGTATGGCAATCTTTATCAGATTTGGTTAAAAAGACATCTGCAGATGGAATGATGAACTAAGTTGGGAGCTTTGGATTTTTAGTCTCCATGTAGATTGTTTTCCAGTGGGGTTTTGAACAAATCACTTCATTTTCAACATCCCCATTTTTTCTTTTTCTTTTTTTTTTGTGGCACTATTGCCTCAGGTCTATTTTTTATTCTTTATTTTGAAACAGGGTCTCACTAAGTTGCGGAGGGCCTCACTAAGTAGCTCAGACTGGTCTCGAACCTGCGATCCTCCTGTCTCAGCATGAGCCACCACGCCCGGCCAACATCCCCATTTCTCCTCATGAACGGCAGAGATCCTAGTGCGTGGCACTGATGGCCACAGAGGGGCTGGTGCCGAGCACTGAGCAGTCCTAGCAGACTGTTCTGGACGTGCCTGGTGCAGAGTAATATTTACATAGATGCAGGCCAGCCTCAGCAATTTAGCGAGATCCTCAGTGACTTAGCCAGACCCTGTTTCAAAACAAAAAAGAAAGAAAGAAAAATACAAAGGACTGGGGGTGTAGCTCAGAGGTAGAACGCCCCTGGGTTCAATCTCCAGCACCAATAAATAAATAAGTGAAATAAACAGATGCTCCAGGGCTAGGCCACCTGGGCCCAGCCCCTCCTCTCCAGTCCACTCCTCAGCGCAGCCATCAGGCGCTGGTAGGTGTGTTTCCAGCAAGTGGCTCCTGGGGCAGCCTCAGATGTGGCATAGGGTCTTTATCAGCACCTAATTTTGCTTGTTTATTTAGAGTAAGGATGTGCCCTGTTCAGAGACATTTCTGACAACTGTGAACAAAGTGGGCCCCCTGTTCAGTGAGTCTCCTCTCCAGGCACTTCTTTCAGGGCTGCCCAGAGATGCCCTCCTTGTCTTACCT
Source organism: Glis glis (assembly GCA_004027185.1). Classification (NCBI taxonomy): domain Eukaryota; kingdom Metazoa; phylum Chordata; class Mammalia; order Rodentia; family Gliridae; genus Glis; species Glis glis. Next base: position 15,569 of record PVJS01032476.1, on the reverse strand, counting down.
GCCACTCACTGAGGACCCTTCTGGAATGTTCCAGAATGTTCTCCTTCCCATTCCTTCTGAGTCTTGCTTCGTGGCATTTTCTGGGCTGATAAGCAATCACTGAACGCCCCAGATGGGCAAGGCCATGTGGGGGCACAGATATGAAGCAGCCTCCAGTGGTGGTGGCGGCAGCTCTTTTTCTTTTTTTGTGGCACTACTGATTGAACCCAGGCACATTCTACCTCCAATCTACACCCCCAGGCCTTTTTATTTTTTTTGTTTGGAAACAGGGTCTTGATAGGTTGCTGAGAGTCTCACTAAGTTGCTGAGGCTCTCCTTGAACCTGCAATCCTCCTGTCTCAGCTTCCCAAGTACTGGGATTACAGGTGTGTGCCACCACGCCCGCTGGACGCCCGCTGGCTGTGGCAGCTCTTAAAGCACTTAGAGCTCGCGGGGGAGAGGAGACGGGCATACAAACCACCATCATTCAGAATGAGGGTAGGATGCTTTGGCAACTCAGTAGCGGGAGAGACTCCTGAGTGTCAGGTTCTCAAGGCAAGTTCCACTGAGAGAGCAGCCATGGGTTGGTTCGCGGGGACAGACTTGGTGCAAACTTTGGAGAATGGAGGGGCAGGCGTCTGGAGGGAGAACTGCAGGAGGAAAGACTCCCCAGGAGGCCAGGAGGAGGAGGGGGTGACGTAAGGGTAGAACTCAGCTGGAAGGAAGTGGCCCCGCAAGGGCCTCGCAGGACCTGCCAGTGTCTGAAGGATGCGAGAGCGTCGAGGCGCAGTGGAGGGTTCTGAGCTGGATCCTGGCCCGGCAAGGAGCCAGGAGGTGGAGAGGTCGGGCAGGAAGGAACGGTTCAGAGAGGAAGAGCTAGGCTAGTGGAAAGGGGTAGCTGAGGACGCTAGTGAGAAAGGAAGAGGCCTGGGTGGGACCCTCTTCTGAGCCCCACATGGCACAAACTCATTTCACCTCTGTGAGGACCCCATGAGACAGTGTATGTGACACATAAGGACGCCGGGTGCAGAGCGACTAACTTGCTCACAGCTGCACGGCTGGTGAGTGGCAGCCAGCCCTGGAGCCTGGGATCTTAACCAGCCCCTGTTCAGCTTCCACCTGAGTCTGGGAAGGAAGCAGGGCTGCTGGGGTGGGAGGGGCCGGCATCGCTCACCCAGGTCATACGGTGGCATCTCTCCTGGAGTCCCGGGAGCCCATGGGCCAAATGCCAATGGCATGGTGAGAGAGCTGGGACCCGGGCAGGATCGTGGGGGGTGCAACCCCTCTGCCCATTCCTTTGACACATTCTGATACTGGCCCCACTACGCAGAGCTCTCCTCTCTAAAAAACACACAGTGGCACTCCAGCATACTTACTTAATTTGCCAAAGCTTCACCATGGACTGCTTTAAGTAGTCAGCTCTCAAGTGCACATGAACAATGCTGTACATGAAACCTTTGTGACTAGATACACCCAGCTAAGAGTATTTGCAATATCTCCAGTCCCCGTCCTTCCTTTTGTATTTGTTAAGCGAATTTAATGCAGACATCCATCATCTAAAACATATCCTTGTGCTAGATGGTAGTTTTGAATTGTATTGCAGGTCTTACTGAAGAGATGCAAATTTAATATACTAAAGTTCACATGTACAAAGTAGGAGAATTAGGGAATCGATTAATTATATCCCAAAAGGATGCTCTGCTTTAAGAAGGAATCTTCTAAATATAGTTAGCTATTGTGTAAGTTGTTTGTGGTTTTATTTTGGGCACTGGAGATTGAAGACAGGGGCATTCCAAGTCACACCCCCAGCCCCTTTTTATTTTTTTATTTTGAAACAGGGTCTAACTAAGTTGCTGAGGCTGTCCTTGAACCTGTGATCCTTCTTTCTCAGCCTCTCAAGTACTAGAATTCCAGGCATGCGCCACCACACCAGGCTAAGCTCTGTTTTCATGTTACTAGTTTCTGGGGGCCAGGGAGACCAGCGCTGGGGTGTGGGGGGTAAGGATGAAGGAGAGGGTCAGGGGAATATACTGAAGACATCACTACCTGCAGGACAGTCAGAGTGAGGGTGACCAGCTTTCCCCAAAGCGTGTTATGCGGAGGCAAGTTTAAGAGTCAGTCACTTTGGCTCACACGCTGTTAATCATGTTTCTCCAAAATCGCTCAGAGCTTTAAAATGCTTCCTCATCATGTGACTCTCTAAAGACAAGGTTTGCACTTTGTACATTTGTTCACCCAATGTGCCCTTCAGGTTGGAGTGGGTGACATGGCCCGGGGCTGGTGTTCCTGGGAACACACTTTGGAAAACATAATGTCAGTTTCCATTGAGAAGATGGTGTTCAGGTTTCATTTTAGGGGAGGCTTTCATCATTGGAGCAGTAGGTAGCAGATAATCAGCAAAGAAAAGGGTTTAGAAGCTGGGCACTGTGGTGCCCGCCTATAATACCAGCACTTGGGAGCCTGAGACAGGAGGATTGCAGGCTGATGGCCAGCTCACAGTGACTTAGCAAGACCCTCAGCATCCTGCCTGCAGAGTGCGCATGTCTGGTTGGATAGTGCTCAGTTATTTCTTCCATCAGGCAGCCCCACAGAGAGGGTGGACTTTCCCCAAACTGGGAGTGGGCTGGGGGACGGCGAATTGCCTGGGACAAGGGCAGGACAGGCAGGACCCCTTGCTGAAGGGCTCCTGGGGCCCCGAGGCAAGGGCCAGGTGAGATGAAACTGGTGTTGGGCATAGATTCACCCTCTCTCGACTGAAAACTTGGCTAATAGTTATTGAGCTTCTGTTTAGTACCTATAGCCATTCAAAAGCTAAAGTATTTAAATCCCTGGTTAGCTGGCTGTGGTGGTGCACACCTGTAATTCCAGTACTTGGGAGGCTGAGACCGAAGGATCACAGGTTGGAGGCCAACCCTGGCAACTTAGCAAGACCGTCTCAAAATAAAAAATAAAAAAGGGCTAGGAGTGTATGCAGTACCAAACAAAATAAAAAAGACCTGGGGGTATAGCTCAGAGGTAGAATGCCCCTGGGATCCCCAGTACCCCCCCCACACACACACACATACACCCGGCAACATCTTTTCTAGAGAGGGAGACTTTCCCAGTTTTCTCTTGCACTTCCAGTTGGGGATTTCAAACTACTTTCTAGGGAGGTAAGATTAGAAGTTCAATGCCCAAACTGCTCTTGATTTTTTTTAATATATTCTCTCCCACTTCCATCTGCCTGCCCCTTTAAGTAATTTATCCAGCAAGCTATGGCACAGTTGTCTAAGAGAAGGATAAGAGTGTGGCAGTTCTCGCCCTCCCACCAGCCTCCCCACCCCACCCCACCCCAGAGCCTGGCACCCTCTAACTGGCTCTGGGTCTCCTTGTCCAAAGTTGAGACACACACACACACGCACGCATGCACGCACACACACACAAACATACACACACACACACGCACACACACACGCACACACACGCACACACACGCACACACGTCCAGACCACAGCTGGAGCCACCCAGGCCTCAGGCTCATGGCTCATGGTGGGTGGGGGTGGGGGAAGAGGCCCTCCCTGGAGTAGGAGGCTGTCTCATCCACAGGGGGCGGGGGTGAGCTGGATACTGTGATAATGAGTCACTCAGGTTAACTCAACAAACTCCTACTGCCTTTGGGAAATGTTAACGCTATTCATGAGTTCAATGGGAGTCTAAGAGGAAATCATTGAAAGTTGCTGGTTAGAAATCCAGAGGAGATGAACTCTGGCCTCTTATCCGTAGGACTGGCTGGCTGTCCCTCGGGGTTCTTTCTGCTGTCTTGGACTCTGGGTCCTCTATGGCTCCAGTAGGGTAGGGACTTGGCATGGAGGAGCACTGCTGTGCTGTGCAACCAGCTGATGGAATAGAGACCTTCCCAGCCTGCTCTCTCTTCTCCATCCCAGCCAGATGCCAGCTCTCTTTTATCATGACTTCCTCAGAGTCCCTGAGCTTTCACAATGCTTCCAATGGTAGGCTTGGCTCCAGTCCCTGCTTTTAAAGCCTAGCCCTGCTGTTTCTCTGCTCTGTGACTTTGGGAAAGTTTCTTTACCTCTCTGTGCCTCTGCTTTTCACTTGTAAAATAAGGCTTAGTAGAACACCTCCCTTATAAAGCTGCTGTGAGGGCTGAGTTACCACCTCTAAAGAAAAAGCCATAGAACAGTGCCTCACAGCCCCAAATGTTTGCTGTTACTCTCTTCTCCTTCTTTGGGTTCCTCCACCAGTGCCCCAGCTTCTTGTCCCATGGACATAAAAATAAATAAATAAATAAATAAAAAATTTAAAAAGGGCAGGGCTGTAAGTTGGAGGTAGAATGCCCCTGGGTTCACTCCCCAGTACCAAAAAAAAAAAATTCTATTCAAATCTCACTGCTCCATAGAAGATCCCGCCCCCACAAGTGCTGTAGCTTTCTCCGGTATCAATCCCTCCTTTGAATTACTGAAATCCCTTCTTGCAACTTCTCATTTGGCATTTAATTGCAAACTTCTGGGGCATCTCTTGAGCTATCATCTTACTGGGTATTTAGTTCTTTTATTGTTCTACATTTTTCCATATCCTTATATCCTTCATCTCTACCAGTTTGTGATCTTCCCAAGGATAGGAACCATTGAATGTATATACTTCCATGTCTCAGGATCGCAGATGGCACAGTTGACATGTGAATCAAAGAACAGACCACCAGGACAGGCGTATCTGCTTAGCTCCTTGAGTTCTTGTATTGACAGTTACTCTGTTACCCTCGCCCTAAAAGCGTTTAAGGGACTAAGGACTGATGTGAGTGTTGGTCATGATTTTCCTCTGGAAACATGGATGGGCATCGTGGCATCTTGTTTCAGAAATACTGTAACTTTGGGTGTGATGGCCCATGCTTGTAATCCCAGTACCTGGGAGGCTGAGACTGGAGGATCCGGGTTCACGGCCAGTCTCAGTTACTTAGTGAGGCCCCCCGCAACTTAGTGAGATCCTGTTTCAAAATAAAGAATAAAAAAATAGGGCTGGGAGTGTAGCTTGAAGGTAGAATCCCCCTGCGTTCAATCCCTAGTACCACAAAAAAAAAAAAAAGAAAAAAAAATCTTGTAACTGTTTCTCTCTGGAGACAAAGAACCAGCTCAGTTGTTCCAGAAATGATCATTGTTTGGGGTTTTGCGTTCTTTGTTGCTTTCTTTGTTTTAGTGATTCTTGATTTACTGCTCATTTTTCCCATTCTTTTTCTATTTGTGACATTCCTTTCCTTAGGAGGGCAAGGTCATTTTGTGTGTGTGTGTTTGTGTGTGTGTGTGGTACTGGGGATTGAACCCAGGGGCATTCTACCTCTGAGCTATACTCCCAGACCTATTTTTTATTCTTTATTTTGAAACAGGGTCTCATTAAGTTGCGGAGGGCCTCACTAAGTAGCTGAGGCTGACTGCGAACCCCAATCCTCAGGTCTCAGCCTCCCTAGTACTGGGATTACAAGCGTGCGCCACCACTCCCTACGGGCAAGGTCATTTTGAAGAACATCTTTTTTTTTTTTTTTGCGGTACGGGGATTGAACCCAGGGGTGTTCTACCTCCACGCTACACCCCCGGCCCTATTTTTTTATACTTTATTTTGAAACCGGGTCTCACGAAGTTGCGGAGGGCCTCACTAGGTAGAGAGAGAGAGAGAGAGAGAGGGAGGCAGAGAGAGAGAGAGGGAGAGAGAGAGAGCTGAGGCTGGCCGCGAACCCGGATCCTCCAGTCTCCGCCTCCCAAAGTACTGGGATTATAAGCATGTGCCACCACGCCCGGCATTGAAAAACATCTTATAAAGTGGGCTTCAAGATTGATTTTGGAGTAGAAGTAAGGTTTTCACTTTTATAAAGTCATAAAACTTTAGAGATGGAAATAACATCAATACAGCCCTAACATTTTATTTTTTAATTTTTTAGGGGGTACGGAGGATTGAAGGCAGGGCATTCTACCTCTGAGCTGTATCCTCAACCCTTTTATATTTTTTATTTTGAAACAGGGTTGTGTTCAGTTGCTGAGATTGACCTCAAACCTGCAATCCTCCTGTCTCTGTCTCCCAACTACTGGGATTATGGTTATGCCCCACCATGCCCAGCAAATTTTATTTCTTTTAAACAATATGAAGCCAAAGCCTAAAAAATTGACTATATAGACTTGCTTCACTGTGGTACAGGTTAGAAATGTGCAAACCAGTAACGGCCCTTAAGATTCCTCTGTGTGAGTGGGGTTTCTGCAGTGGAGCAGGACTGAGAGAAGTGCAGGTGTAGCTGTGATGGATGGCTTATTTCCTCACCTTTAAATCATTGTAAAAGGGGTGATAAAAATACTGTACAAAAAAATAGCTGAAAGAGGAGCCAGCCAGAATTCACAAGAGGACTAAATAGAAAGATAATGGTCTTGATTCAATTATTAAGAATAATCTGATGAGTCCCGCGTGAAATATTACGTGTGGCACCTGCTCTTGCTGCCTTGGTGATAAAGAGAAAATAGGACTGGGAAGTAGAAAGGAGATGCTGAAGCATTTTCCAGTGGTAGCTGTTAAGCCCCTGTTGAAAAGGAGCTTATGAGGTTCTTGAAGGAAAAATCCCATCTCCCTGTTAAGTGGAGAGGATGGCAAAATCCAGGAGACAGTAGGCAGGCTGGCCAGTGATTAGTTCCATTTAATTGCTTTGTGATGTTCTGGCTCCAGAAATGGAGAGGAAACCTCTGCAGTCAGCACTTGGCCAATAGGGAAAGGGGGGCTCCCTCTGCCTCCTTAGGGTGGAGGAATCAGGGCCACCTGCAAAGGCTTAGCACCTGCTTCCCGGGGCTTCTTTCACTTGGCTGGGAAGGTGTGTGACTGAAGGACAGGATTGACCTCATTGTTCCAAGAGCCTCTGTTTCTGCTGCTCTCAGAAGGGACTAGTTCTGGTTAACCATCTCTCCTCCAGCCCCCGAGGGCCTCGCTTCATGTAAAATAGTGTCCAGATGCTTCTGCATTGGACATGTACCTGGGGTCTTTTCTGAATACAGAGAATGGTCAGACTAATAAAGATGCCCTGGTTGTACCTAAATTTCTAAGACTGAACGACTCTTTTTTATTTTGGTACTAGGGATTGAACCCAGGGACATTCTACCTCTAAGCTACACTCCCATCCTCCTCCCTTTCTTAAATTTTGGAACAGAGTCTTGCTGAGTGGCCAAGGGTCTCACTAAGTTGCTGAGGCTGGCCTCAAACCTGTGATCCTCCTGTCTCAGCCTCCCAAGTCCTGGGGTGATAGGCATCCACAGCTCATCACACAGCTTGAGCTGGGTGACCAGCTCAAGACTGAGCAATTCTTTTTTTTTTTTTTTTTTTTTTTTTTTTGCGGTACCGGGGATTGAACCCAGGGGCATTCTACTTCCGAGCTACACCCCCGGCCCTATTTTTTATCCTTTATTTTGAAACCGGGTCTCACAAAGTTGTGGAGGGCCTCACTAAGTAGCTGAGGCTGGCCGCGAACCCCGGATCCTCCTGTCTCCGCCTCCCAAGTACTGGGATTACAAGCGTGCGCCACCACGCCCGGCTAAGACTGAGCAATTCTTACTGGAGAAGATTGAAGTTTACTTTCTCACCTACCCTAAAACACCATAGACTCATATAAGAGAGCAAAGCCCAGAGAAGCTCCCTCTCCTCTGTCTTGTACACCTCCCAGAGCAACACAGTAACCCGTGGGCAACTTTGGGCCAGTTCTTTAATGTCTTTGTACCCTAGCTGCTGTGCCTATAAGTGTGGATAATAGTAGCCACCTCGCTGGGTGGTGGTGAGAATTCAGTGTGCGAAGGTGTCTGAAGTGCTTAGAACGATGCCTGGTTGGTAAGCTGTACTTGTTATTCTTTTCAAAGCCTGTCCGCCTTCCTGCTCCTTTTGCTATACCTCGTCACTACAGCGAATTCTGATGGTCCAGAGGTCATGGGAGGGGTGTCAAAGCATGATGCTCCCAGGCCTGATTCCTAATGGATGACTCAAGACTGCCTCCCCAAGCTGGAAAAGCCTTGCTCCAGAGGCTGGACAAACACAGAGGCTCCTCTGGAGTGCGTGTGTGTGTGTGTGTGTGTGTGTGTGTGTGTGTGTGTGTGTAACTGGGTTTGGAACCCAGGATCATTCTACCTCCAAGCTACACCCCCATCCCTTTTTATTTTTTATTTTGAAACAGGGTCTCACTAAGTTGCTGAGAGTCTCGCTTCATCGCTGAGGCTGTCCTCAAACTTGTGATCTTCCTGTTTCAGCCAGCTTCCCAAGTACTGGGCCGCTCTGGAATCTATGGGCAGGTCTCCCTGTGGCTGGCAATGGGCCATCCATCCTGACTCTGTCCCTTCAGGGTGAATTGTTCAAAAACAGAGGAGACGTGAATGGGTCACCCACCAGCAGTACCTGCTCCAGATGATGGCTCCCATAAGGCAGGATTGCATTTCTAAGGAAGGGTGGGACCCTGGCTTGCTCCAGGTGAGCGTGCCACCATACAGGGCTGTCTGGGGGATCCTTCAGAAACCCTGGAACCATGGAATTCATTGCCAATCCTCAAGCCCATTCAACAAATAAGGAAGTTTTCATATTAGCACCATCAAAACGAGGTTAGTTTTGGGGTTTCTCTAACAATACACTGTTCCTCCTCTCACACCAGCCCGCTGCAGAGTCAGGCTTCCATGATGTTGGAGACGCAAGAAGTAGTTCAGTAGATGGGACCTTTCTAGCAATGCAGTCCATGCATGTTTTCCAAAATGTGTGTCATTTTCCTGCAGTTGGGGTTCCCCAATCAGCAATATGTTCCAAAGCGTCAGTTCTAAAAGCAGCCACTTCCTTGCGTACCTTAGAACAGCTTCGCACCCCCTCAGCCGGGAGCTGGGAGCCCTTGAAGAAGCCCTAGGCTCTGTGGCTGAGGGTGAAGCTGCAGGGTGGCTTTCGTGGGCCTGGGCTGGCCAGGGTGCCGGTCCTTTCTCTGGAGGGCGACTCAGGGCTGCTTCCGCAGGGCCATGACAGCTCGTGGGGAAGTGGACAGTTTAGTCCACTCAGATGGACATCTGACTGTTTTCTGCTTCCACTGATGTGGCTCATTTTAAAATGGAAAAGGACTGGATTCATTGAGATTCCTCTTCAAGCAACATTTGTAGAGTCTCTGGTGTATGGCCAGCATCATACTTAGACTCACATCTGTTGTTTGGACCAAACCTGGCAGGATCTCCCATTCCGTTGGGCTGAGAAACTCAACTCAGTCCTCTTCAACTGCAGAAACCCATGTGGAGCACTTCTCCTATGCCAGGCACAGGAGTTCCAAATGGACAGGCCAAGAAAAGGCCTCACACTTACCTGCCTGGTGAACACAGCTCCACTCAGCACAGCGCCTGCTTGTTCTCCAGGTGTTCAGTTCTTTAGAAAATCCAGTTCTTGAGCTGGGTATGGTACTAAACACCTGTAATCCTAGTACTTGGAGGATGACACAGGAGGATCACAAGTTCAAGGCCAGCCTTAGCAACTTAGTGAAGACCTCAGCAACTGAGTGAGACCTTGTTTCAAAATAAAAAATAAAATAGGACTGGGGGTGCAGCTCAGAGGTAGAACATCCCTTGGTTCAATCCCTAGCCCCCCCAAAAGAAAATCCAGTTCTGTCTCTTACCCAAAAAGAGAAATGGATACTGAAGCTAAGAGTTGTTATTGAACATAAAACATTCTGTTCTCTTCATCTGGCTATTTGATGAACTCAATGATATTTGGATGCCTGTTTATTTCCTGTTGGGAAAATAATCCTGTCTTCTGCATGCTTGCTACTTGGGTCCACTCCCCACCCTCCTCTCCAGCCCAGGGACTGGAGTGCTGGAGAGGGCGACCATCAGAGAGCTTTGGACTTGGTGCCTCCCGCTGCCAGCTCTGGACCGTGAGCTCTGTAGTGCTGGAGGGGTGGGCGTTCTAAAACATGATGGGACAGATACATAAAAAGCCTATGGAGCCAGGCGCAGTGGCACATGCCTGTAATCCTAGCACTTGGGAGGCTGAGACAGGAGGATCACAGGTTCAAGGCCAGCCTCAGCAACTTAGCAAGACCCTGTTACAAAATAAAAAATAAAATACAGCTAGGGGTGTAGCTTGAGATAGAAACCCCCTGGGTTCAATCTCCACTAACACACACACACACACACACACACACACACACACACACACTTGCATGTTGATTTTTTTTACCCTAGGTCCAGGAGTATCAACACCACATGCATGTGCACATGTGCTTTCTCTCTCTTACACACACACACACACACACACACACACACACACACACACAGAGATGTCTCAACTTTTTTCCAATTCATGGGCTAATTAGGAATCAGATCCCACTGTGCACTGTACCAGAATGGCCTGTAGCTCAAGTCGATCCCTTTGGAAGGACAGCCAATGTCTGATCCCAGGAATGAGGGGAATCTTTTGTGCACATGAAGAGAAAACCCTAGATTCAGCAGCACCCTCTCCCCTCCCTCCCTCAGCGATCCTGATCCTGTTTGAACATTGGCTGTCTCTGGAATCCATGTAGCACCTTTCTCATGGGTTTAAAAATAGACTCCAGGGCTGCCAACCCTCTTAAAAGGAGCATGGTGGAGATTAGTGCCAGTGCCAGGGGACCTGATACCGGCTCTGCTCGCCTCCCTAAATAGACCCCTGCACCTGCCATCCCACCATCCAGGGAGGCCCAGGGGCACCTGATTGGCCACCAGGACTGTACCCCACAGCGGCAAATAGAAAACAATTGAGACTCTGTTCTCTCTTTTTCTTCTGTCCTATAAACATTAGGACAAAACAACAGTTTAAGGGGGTCAGGCCGTGTTTCTTACTCAACTCAACATGTTTGTTTGTTTGTTTGGTGCTAGGGATATGCACATACTGAACCACTGAGCTGCATCCCAAGCCCCTTAACAGAATTTTTTTTTTTCCCAGTACTGGAGGTTGAACCCAGGGGCACTCTACCACTGAGCTATACCACCGGCCCTTTTAGTTTTTATTTGGAAACAGGGTCTTGCTAAGTTGTGGAGGCTGGCCTCGAACCTGCTATCCTCCTTCCTTATGGAACATTCCATAAAGGGACTTCCTAATTGGTTGAGAAGGGTAGAGAGGAACAGTGCAGGTATATGTGTGAAAGGAATGACAGTTTCCCAGAGCGATGCTCTTGATGTGTCACAAACTCCCCAGGGTAGCTCACGGCTAGCTCCCAAGTGTCGATAAAAGCCCGCCTTTCTCAGTAAAGGGTGGAGCTCCTGTACCCACCCTTATCAGGGGCGCCAGAGCCTGTAGTAGCGGGGCAACTCCCTGTGTGGGCAAGAGGCACGGCAGATAGAAGGGTTGGAGCACAGCTGCCCTGGTCCTCAGGCCATGATGCAGCAGGGCTACTTTGGAGATTGGGCAGATGTGGGCTCAGGAGTCCACCTTCCACTGGACAAGCAACTTGAAAATCCTGTCTTCTGTGCAGATAAAATGGAAACCGAGCACAGTGCACTGGAAGCCCCAGAGCTCTAGGTGCTCCAGCAGAGCTTTGGGGCATCTAGTCCCCTTCTCCACCATGGGCATTAGACCCTACATAAGCCATAACTAGGCCCTAATCTTACAGGATAGAAACAAGATCAGTCACACCCTATACCTCTGGGGGAGACATTTCGCCAAAGCTGTAATTGGGAAGGAGGAAAAGGGAGGAGTGTCGAGTGTCATGGATTGAGTACCTGCTATGCACCGGAAGTGGTGCTAGGTATTTTTACGTGACATTCTCACCATACTTGGAGAAGTAGGTGAAGTTGTTTTTGTTTTACTGATGTGGAAGCCAATGCTCAGAAAGGCACATAGCTCAACTGCAGTAGACCTACTAAGGGCAGGTAGAAGCTGTCCAGAAAGGCAAATCGTGCTGTTGCTACTAAGTTCCAGGTTGAGCTGATCCCATGGGCAGGTTCCATGGATGGCTTTAGCCACAGGGCTCAGGTGCCAGGACACCCTTTTCTGCAATTCTGGGTCTGCCCCAAATCTCAGCTCTGAGGTCCCTTCAGAGAAAAGTCACCTCGTGGACCAGACTGGCCACCATTCTTCCAAAGTATCCTGGGAGACAGAGTCATCTGGAACCCTACTCACTCGGGATTCTTCCTTCCAGACATTTGAGCAACCAAACAAACAAAAAACATACTTGTTCTGGTTTATGGACCAGCTGAAGAATGCCTCAGCCCCTGGGGATGCCACCGGCTGTCCCAGGTCCCCACCCTGCGGGCACAGCCCGTCTCATCAAGGCAGGAGTGAGCCGGGTGGTTTATGCGTCACCCAGTGAGTTTCTTCCCTTTCTTCTCCCCTCATGGTCTCCTCCTGACAAAGCCTAATGTGGCTTACAGGAGAGAACTCCACAGCCGAAGCCCTGGCACCTCATTGTACTCCTGGGCTGCGGGAGCTGCAGAGAGACAATGGGTACAGTATTCAGCAAGCGTGGAAAAAAAACGCAGTCTTCGAAGCTGTGGGCTGGAACACGCGGCCTGGTGCCTTTGCCCGGAGCCTCAGGCTTTCTCTTAGCCCATCAATTCTGTTCCCTTGGTCTGTGTGATTGCTGTGACTCTCATTGGCAGATCTCCTGGGCCTACTAAATACCTGCATTGAAAAGTGCAGCTTTGCTGGGCGTGGTGGCACAAGCTTGTAATCCCAGTACTTTGGGAGGCGGAGATCCGGGTTCGCGGCCAGCCTCAGCTCTCTCTCTCTCTCTCTCTCTCTCTCTTTCTCTCTCTCTCTCTCTCTCTCTCTCCCTCTCTCTCTTTGGTACTGGGGATTGAGCCCAGAGACATTCTACCTCCAAGCTACACCCCCAGCCCAATTTTATTTCTTATTTGGAAATAGGGTCTCACTAGGTTGCTGAGAGCCTCGCTAAGTTACGGAGGCTGGCTTTGAACCTGTGATCCTCCTGTCTCAGCCTCCCAAGTACTGGGATCACAAGCATGTGCCACCATGCTCGGCTAGCCTTCTCTTCTTTAGTGTGGATCATCTCAATTCCTTTAACCTCAGGACTTACTGAGGTTAACAGTAAGGTTAACTGTAGACCATACTGAGGTCCACAGTTGTTTCATTTTCTCCTCTTGGGCCTTGCTCAACTTCTTACATATCTAAGTTTCAAAGCCTCAACCGTAATGAGGTCCTGGCTAATGTCAAGAATTCTTGGCAGTCCTGAGCACTAATGGCCTTTGATGATCCCTCAGCATTTCCCCATTCCATTCACAGTGCTGTGGGTTGTCTTCAGCTTCTCTCTACTATGATTATCTCAACTTTTTCTTTAGGATTGTACACAATCTGGACCATTGTATAATATATAATGAACACTGGGTTTAAGAATTATAAGAGCTGGGTACCAAAACTGGACTGGGCATTTTTAGTTATTGAACTTTAAAATACTTCAGTTGTAAGATTTTAGTTTATCTCACCTTTGAGACTAATATCCTGAACATAGGGAACTCTCAAAACTCAATAATAAGAAAGCAAACAATCCAATCCAAAAATGGGCAAAAGACACAAATAGATACATTGCTAAAGAAGATATAATGGATGGCAGATAAAAACTTGCAAAGATACTAGTTGTTAGGGAAATGCAAATTAAAACCACAATGAGATACTACTATATATCTGTTAGGATGTCTAAATTAAGATTGACCATACCAAGTGTTGGCAAGGATGTGGATCAGCTGGCAAGAGAAGGGATGTATTAGCAAGGAACCCTTGCAGGTAACTGATATGTTCATTGTCTTCATTGTGCCGATGGGTTCATGGAGGTATGATTTAGGCCCAAATCATGCATCTTAAATACACAATGCATAATATGTTGATTTTACCTCATATAGCTTAAAAGTAGTCTATTTGTCAGTTCTTTGTGTGAATCAATTGTATTTGTGTTTTTGAAAGTATCATACATATTATTCATCTTCCATTTGGGTAGGACACACTCTCTCTCTAAATATTAATGTTGGAACAGTGCTTTAGAATCCCTTGAGGCATCCACTGGGCTGAAACCAGCGCTGTTCCAGTAACCATCATTTATTAATGGGAACTCTCAGCATAGAGCATGCTAGCAACTCAGGGCAGTTTTAAGAGGCCTGGGGCAAGAGGCCTACAGACACAGGCCTACCTGTGTCTCACTAGCCAGTGTGGGGGGAGAACGGCTCAGTGCCTGACACCTGCCATTTAGCACAGCCAGGCGGGCATTTCCCAGTGGCCTTCCTGAGCCCGCCTGTCCCCAGGTTCAGTCTTCAGTGGCGTTGAGGGCCTGGAGAAGCCTAGGCTGCCATGTTCAAGTCATCTTTTCACGCACACAGCCAGGAGTTCATGGCATTGGCACGCGGCAGAGCCCAGCAATAGCTCACCTTTCTTGATGTTCACTAATCCCACTCCTTTGGGACTCCCCAACTGGGCACGGCTCTGGGGAGCAGCTCCCTCCAACACAGTCTCGTGGTCTTTTCTAACCTTCAGGGGCGTCCTGCACACCGTCTCTTCCTGTCACTGAGCACACGGTATTAGGAACCTCGCCTGTGCAGTTAGTGGAAGCACTTTGGGTCATTCTGGCTGTGGCAAGTTGGGCTCACTGTTTCCCCTGATGACCCTGGCCCTGACTCTTCACCCCTCAGGCTCGGTGTCTTCCTGCACACAGCCACATAGCCACTCTACCTCGCAGTGGCGGTGAGGGTTCGACGTGGTAATGTCCTTCAGCTAACTGGTGCTCAGTGCTACCGCTCCTCCCAGACACGGAGCTAATACTGTCCCATAAGTCGGGGCAACAGGAGTGGTGGAAGAGTATTTGGTATTGTATCTAGACTGGTATTATCATTATTATTATTATTATTTGGTACTGGGGGGTTGAACCCAGAGGCATTCTACCTCTAAGCTACTCCCCCAGCTCTTTTTAATTTTTAATTTTGAAGCAAGGACTCACTAAATTACTGAGGGTTTCACTAAATTGTGGAGGCTGACCTCAAATCTGCAATTCTCCTGTCTCAGCTTGCCAAGTACTGGGATTATAGGATTCAGCCACAAGGCCCCACTAGACTGGTTTTGAAGAGAGCACAAAGCGCGGATACAAAGCATCTATGGCTTGAGTAGAGGTACTGCTAGGGGCCGTCACCTGACACAGCATTTGCTGACCATTTCTCCTCAGAGTCGAGCCTGCCTTCAACAGACCTCGCGCCCCCTAACACTTTTCCAGCCCCTTCCATGCTTTTGACATCCGCCCCTGAAATGACCTCAAGAATCGGCGGGGATGGTCCCAGAGCAGAAAACTGGGTGCCTGTATCCCGGGGACCACAGCTCCGGGGACATTTGAGTAACACCATCACAGCGGAGGAGAGAGGGAGGCGGTAGTAACCGCGCAGCCTCTGGCTCATGGGCTACGTTTCCCGGGGCGGCCCCCAGAAGAATCTGGAATAGTCTGATTAACCGGCAGCTCGGGACACGGCTTGAGAGCTCAAAACATGCAAATTGATTCTGGGGCACGGGCTCCGCTGAGCTCACCGGCGTCCCTGCGGCTCGGCCCTTCCCGGGCGGGCGGCGCGTGCAGCTGGAGCTGAGGCCGGGGTTGGGG
>PVJS01032475.1:0-22762 GCA_004027185.1 Glis glis | reverse complement strand
CAGGGAGAGAGAGAGAGAGCTGAGGCTGGCCGCAAACCTGGATCCTCCGGTCTCCGCCTCCCAAAGTACTGGGATTACAAGCGTGCGCCACCACGCCCGGCTAGCTTCATGCTTATTTTAAACAGTTGAAATTAAATCAATGTCTCTATTGCAAGCTCAGAAAGCAAGTGGATTATTTTGCTAGATAAAGGCACACCTTTTCCACTTCCAAAATGTACATTTAATACCCTACAAACTGATTTACATGCCTTATAGACACCAATAGTACCTTGTGCTCCCTCTATTGGCTAATATTAAAAATAACAATGAGTTCCCCAGGGACTGCCTTTGAAGTCCTGGGGTTCAAAGTTGCGTTGGCGATTTTTATATTTAAAAACATGAGCTGGATCAACTGTTGTCAAGCAAAGTAGCCATGTCATGGTCAGGTTCCATCACAACAGGAAAAATTAAAGCTGACAAGTGACAAAGACAAACTGAAGGGCAAAAAAATAAGCTGAAGCTTTGAAACACTAAACAATGCAGAATTAAAGCCAAAAGCAGAGAACACCGAGAAACAGAGCAACATCCTTTAGCTGACACAATGGCATGAAATCAATTCCATTTTAATAGCCCTTAAGGGGGTAAGAATGATTTCCCTGCCTCCTGTGCCAACCTCAAGCTGTTTCCTAAGGAAGCCAAGTAATGGCGATCAACAATGTCTGGAGAATTAATCAAAGAAATTAAGAATAAAGAGCCGCATTAACACAAGTCAGAGTTCTATTTATAATTATTTGGAGCCAGTCTCAGGGGAGCTGCAATTTGGCACCCCCATAAATATACGTATAATCAGCTAAATTAATCACAGATATTTTATCTGTGTTTCAAAAGATGTGGTCAAGTCAGATGGGAAGCTGGGGGAAGGAAGAAGACCATGGACTGACCACACGCAAATCTGACCACGCTAGCTCAGGAATCAGAACTAACAGAAAGTTGTGTATGACCTTGGGCAAGTAACTTAAACTCGTGTCTTATCTGTAAAATGGGACTATTTACAGTGCTCTTTGCACGCCTGTAATCCCAGTACTTGGGAGGCTGAGACAGGAGGATCACAGGTTCAAGGCCAGCCTCAGCAATTTAGCAAGACTTGCAGCAACCTAGGGAGAGACCCTGTTTCAAAACATAAAAAGGGTTGGGGGTGAGCTCCAAGGTAGAATGCCCCTGCTTTCAATCCCCAGTAACAACAACCAAAAAAAAAACAAAAAACCCACATACAAAAACAAAAAAACGGTGGGCTGATGTGACCCTTAAGTGCACACAGTAGGGGCTCAATAAATCAATCCTTACTATTAACCAAAAGAGACAGCTGAGTTCACACTGAAGCAACCACAGTTTGAAGTAGCAGAGCAGGAAGATTAGAAGGTCTTGATCTGGTTTTGCTCCTGGGGAGACTTCTGTCCCCCACCCCGTTCCCTTGGTCCGCTGGAGAGGGCGCTCAGAAACCCCAGGGTCCCATCTCCATCGTCACCCCTTGCCCTCCGCTCGCCGCTCTCCCTTCGCCGGGGTGCTGGGGCGAGCAGCGCTAACACCTGGCGGCGCTTCCCCGGCGCCAGGCAGGGTCCTAGCGCTTTACACCTATTGAACTGTGCGATCCTCACGGCGACCTCGCGGGGCTGGAACAACGACTCTCGTTTCACAGCTAAGGAAACAGGGCGACCTTCTGGTCCCCGCTTTTTGTACGGACACCAAATCCATTAGGCTCTGCTGTGCCAAGGTAGCTGCTGCTTGACACGCCGGCTCGCGGCACGAAGATTCCGGGAAGTGGGGCAGATGCCCTAATATGAACAAGTCTGCAAGCAGGTTCTTCTACCACCAAGTGACTCCGCTAAGGGAGCGCGGTCAGTCCATCGGGCGGCGGCGCGGGTGCGCCGGGTGCTGGGCTCGGCCGCAGCGTGCTGCGCGGGTCGACCGCAGAGCTCCGAGGGCGCGGCCGGCCGGAGCGCAGCTCGCCCGGGAGCGGACCGGGCGCACACCCGCGGCGACCTCCCCACGCCGCTGTCCCGGCCGGGAGGGAAGTGTCCGCGCTTCGGCGGGGCCGGAGGAACCGCGGGAAGAGTGGGGCGGGCGCCGGGGTTGCTCCCAGCGCCGCGCATCGCCCAGCTCTGCCACCCGGGCGGCCGCTCCCCGCACGGCCGGCCTCGGGTCCCCGCGTCCCCGAGCGAAAACACCGCCGAGCAACCCCGCCCCCGAGCCCGGGACGCGCGGCGGGACGGCCCGGCCGAGGGCAGCCACAGCGGCCGCACACCAGCCTGCAGCGCCCGCCGGCGGGCCGGCACGTACCTCGGGAGGAGCTCCGCCGCCGCAAGTTGGAGGACAGCGGAGGAAAGTTTCCCGGCCCAGCGAGTCGGGCTGCTGTTCTGCCGCCGTGCCGCGGCGCAACTGCGCCACCCGGACCCGCCGGGGACGGCCACCTCCTGCAGGGAGCTCCGGGAATCGCGCCGCGAGAGTGGCCGGCGCCGGGGCAGCCCGCTTCCCTCCCTGCTCACTCCTCGGGAAGAGGAAAGTGCCGCTCGGCGTCCCCGAAACCCTCGATTACCCCCATCGGGCCGCCCCAGCCGCGCGCCCTCGCTGCACACCGCGGGCGGGGCCGGGCAGGACGCCACAGCAATCAGCGCGCGGGGGGAAGGGCGCCTCTCCCCGCGTCCCCACCGGGGGCTCGGGCCGCCCAGAAACTCCTCCTCCCGCCTCCCGCCTCCGCTCCCCTCCCCTTCGCCTCCGCGGCTGATGGATGAGCCCCGAGAGCCGCTCCAAGCCTGCGTCTCGCTCGGGGCGGAGAAGGCAAGACGAGGAGAGAAAGCGCTCGGGCTCCGCGCGCCCTGGTTGGGGTGGTGGGTGGGGACGAGAGCCGGGAGGCCGGCGCTAACTGCGGGGACTTGATCCCTTGAACGAAGTCCTTCAGACTCTCCGGGGCTCCCTGGAGGAGCTGGGGTTTTATTTGGTTCCTCGGTGTTCATATAAAAATTGTAAAACAAACTTATCACACCCTCTTGCCCACTCCCCAATACAGCCCCCCCCCGTGCACACGTGAGTTCTGCCCCTGTTTGTTTTTTCCCAGCCTCCCATCCTGCTTATCTCAAGATACACTCGCGGTGGACGCCAGCGAAGTCTTGCCTCTGCCTCGCTAGCCGCTGAGAATGCATAAACCAGCGGTTTCCCCTGCTAGCTAAATAAATTAATATAAATAATGGAGCTAGCTCAGCATTGCTGGCGTTACCCTAAGGCCTGCGCGAGGTAAGCGACAGGTGGACAGCGCAACCTCTTGCAAGCTGTCCTGCAAGCAGGCGCCTGAGAACCGCACCCCTGCAAGCGTGCGCCTCAGAGCTGCACTTGAATACTCCTGTTTACACTTCGTTTTTCTAGTGAAAGGCATACTTAAATAACAGGACACCCTCTTACCAATAGGCACATGAAACGACCTGACCATACTGAATGGGCTGTCAGAGACCTGGTGTCCAGTCCTGACTCTATCACTGGACTAAGGATGGGTCCCTGCACAAAGGGCTTAAACTCTTCCCAGTCTCAGTTTTCGCCTCTCTAAAATGAGGGGGTTGGCCTGGGAGACTTCTTCCTAACGCACTCTGGCCCTAGGCTTTCAATATGATGAAGAGTGGAATAGGGTGACTTCTTATACTATGACTTACATTATTATTTGAGAAGTTATTGGAGTTCTCTAGTTTGAAAGAACAGGAAATAGTTCTCATCTCTTTCTCTTATACCTATACTTAGAGAATCTATCCTATTGGAGATTCATTTACAAAGGTCAAATGCATCAATCAACTGAGTTACTACAGAAACCTCCTCAATGAACCATTCATCCTTACCAACATGGATGGCATCAGGCATACTCATAGGCATAATACTCTGGAGGAACAAAGTCTAGAGTTAGCTTAGGCTTTCACGTAGTTTAAGTTTAAGGCCTTAAGCTTTCACTACACTCAAATGGCATAGTGTTCATGCTTCCAGTTATTAAGTTTTGGTTTCAAGTGCAGATATGAACACTTGAACTGGGTGTGAATATTAAATCCCACATTTAAATGTATCAATCCTGTGTAGACTTTCTAAATAGAATGGTATGGCAAAAAGAGAGAGAGCAAGCTAGGTATGGTGGCACATGCCTGTAATCCCAGCTACTTGGAAGTCTGAGGCAGAAGGATTAAAAATTAGATGCCAGCCTGGGCGATCCTGTCTCAAAATAAAATAACAAGGCTGGGGGTGTAGCTAAGTCGTAGAGTACTTGCCTAGCATGAGCAAGGCCTTGTGCTACAAAATCAATCCCCAGTACCACAAGAGAAACAAGTCCTAGATAATTTAGGAGTGTCTCTAAAAACTGACAAAGTGATTGCTCTCTATGAAGCCAAATTCACAATCATAACCATCATCATCTACTGAACAACTCCTGGATGCCAGACAGGATACCAAATGTTCTATATGAGCTGGGTGTGGTAGCGCATGCCTGTAATCCAGTACTTGGGAGGCTGAAACAGAAGGATTGCAGATATGAGGCCAGCCTCAGGAACTTAGTGAAACCCTCAGCAACTTGGTGAGGGTTGAAACTAAAAAAATAAAATAAAATAATAAAGGGCTATCTAGGCGTGGTGGCTCATGCTTGTAATCCCAGTACTTGGAAGGCTGAGACAGGAGGATTGCAGCCTCAGTAATTTAGTAAGACTCTCAGCAACCTAGCAAGACCCTGTTTCAAAATAAAAAAAAAAATAGGGCTGGGGGTATAGCTCAGAGGTAGAACACACCTGGATTCAATCCCCAGCACCACAAAGAAAATAAATAAATAAAGGGCTGAAGGTATAGCTTGGAGGTAGAATGCTCCTGGGTTCAGTCCCCAGTACCAAAAATTAAAAAAACCTAAATGTTCTATACATTTAGATGAACACAGCCCTATAAGCCCTACATACAAACTAAGGCCTTATACTGTGCCAAATAGTATAACTAGTAAGGGGGAGGGCCAGGATTCAAACCCACATTTACCTACCTTGGAGCCCAAGTCCTCGACTATGCTACCTGTCACCAAAAGCTTTATATATTGGCAAAAGTAGATGGCTTTTTAAACTTGGGGGTAATTAGTTTTAGTAGATGGCATAGAAAAGCACAAGAAATTATATTAGTATTTACAAAACTAGCAATGTCTACAGAGGTGTCATCTCTTTAAATCTTTTTTCTTTTTTTGGTGCTGAGGATTGAACCTGGAGCCTCTGGCATTCTAAGCACAAGCTGTACCATTGAGCCATACCCCCAGCCCATCTTTTTCAAAAAGAATTGTAAACAGAGGGCTGAAATGAAAGTGCACTTATCTTTCTTGCATAAAGTATGTTTGCTAGGAGAAAATCTCAGTGATTTACAGACCCTGCTCTGTCACAAGGAACCACTCCTCCTCTAGGTGTGGACCTGCTGGCTTACAGTGACTCATACTTAGTGGCATGTCCCCAGATTCCACTGAGTAGCAGACAACTGAACAAATTCTTTTTTTTTTTTTTTCCGGTACCGGGGATTGAACGCAGGGGCGTTCTACCTCCGCGCTACGCCCCCGGCCCTATTTTTTATACTTTATTTTGAAACCGGGTCTCACGAAGTTGCGGAGGGCCTCACTAGGTAGAGAGAGAGAGAAGAGAGAGAGAGAGAGAGAGAGAGAGAGAGAGAGAGATATCGCGCACGTGCGCATGCGCGCTGAGGTTGGCCACGAACCCGGATCCTCCGGTCTCCGCCTCCCAAAGTACTGGGATTACAAGCGTGCGCTACCACGCCCGGCGAACAAATTCTTAATAATCCATTTGTCCCAGCCCGGCATAGTGGTGCAGGCTTGTAATTCCAGTTCTTGGGAGGGTGAGACAGGAGGATCGCAGGTTCACAGCCAGCCTCAGCTACCTAGTGAGGCCCTCCACAACTTAGTGAGACCCTGTTTCCAAATAAAGAATAAAAATTAGTGCTGGGGGTGGAGCTCAGAGGTAGAATGCCCCTGGGTTCAATCCCCAGCACCACACACACAAAATAATAATAATAATAATAATAATAATAATAATCCGTTTGTCCTAGTACCATATACTAGATCCACCCTGCTTCCTTACAGAAGGAAACACCTCAAGTTTCTGAAAGACCCCATCATTAGAAAAATCATTGATTCATTCTCGCTCTCTCTCTCTCTCTCCTTTTGTGGTACTAGGGATTGAACCCAGGGGCATTCTTCCTCCAAGCTACACCCCGGCCCTATATTTTTAATTTTTTTATTTTGAGACAGGATCTTGCTAAGTTGCTGAGGGCCTCACTAAGTTTCTGAGACTGGCTTTGAACCCATGATCCTCCTGTCTCAGCCTCCCAAGTACTAGGATTACAGATGTGTGCCACCAAGTCCAGCTTCTTTCTTTTTTTAACAAGCCCCGATATAATACTTAGCACATGCTTCACACTTTATAAATGTTAACAATTAAATCTTTAAACAGTTCTATTACCCTCATTTCACAGATTAGAAAATGATACACACAGAGTTTAGGTGACTTGACAGAGGTCACGTAGTCAGCAAGTGGCAGAGCCAGGTGGCTCCAGAGTCTGTGTCCTGAACCTCCACTTTGTGCTACAGGTGAAAGTGAGCCCCCTTCCATTCATCCCGGAGAGACAGTCTCCACTTTTCAAAGCTCAATTCTTTAAAAGTTTCAAAAGAGAAAAATGAAAGTTTGTTTAGGAGAAATATGACCCCCACCACCCACACCTAAAAGTCAATTCCTTCCACCCAGGAAAGAGCGCAAACGTCCAGTCTGTCTGCCACAGCCAACATCTTGGGGGCCATTGCACAACTCCTTGTAAGAATGCGTGGCAGAATGAGAGCCAAATGTCGCTCCACATTGTGGGACAGGATGCTGGTCTACAAACCGCAGCATGTGCTCTTATTTTCTGCTCTGTTGACCTATTACTACACACAGATTTACTACCTTCTGTCTAAAATTCACTTATAAAGAGTTCAATTCATACTCGCAGGTGTTTTGTAATGGGTCATCATCATCTACGGTCATCATTTAAAGCCACATTTTCGATCTCTATATCCAAGATCAGAATTCAGTTTTCACAAATAAGAATTGCAGCTGGAAAATTTCAAATTAATGAGAAAAAAAATTGTTCGCAGATGAACCTGTATGCAGGCAGAGTCCCAAACAGACACCTGATTCAGACCTCAGGGATTACTTGGAGAATGTGGAAATAAAAATCAGAAGCAAATTCCCTTACATAATCGTGCTTTCCTGCAAACACCATTTCCTGTGACCAAGCCAAGCTCCCAATGGAGGTTCCACAATACACCTTCAATTTCCCCTCAGCAGGAATTCTGATGAGCTGGAGAACTCATACCATTTCAAAGGGCAGCAAAACTGCCTGAGGTCCCTGTGGTCTTAGCTGCTAGGGGACTGGGCAGAGCCTTGCTGTCCCTGACAAGGGAGCTGGAATTCCAGGGAGAGGACTCTGCCCCACACCCCTCTCCACAGCTGCCCTGCAGACAACCAGCCCTTCCCTTCTGCTTAGTTCTCTTGGTTGTTTATCCAGTTTGGGCCTGGTGAAGAGAAAAAAGAAAGTGTTAGGAATTATGAAATGTTATTTTGCTCTCAGGGGGACCAAAAACAAAACAAAAAAAAGACCAAGGGCATCCAGGACATAGTAATATCTATAAACGGTATGTATCTTAGCCTAGAACTCAAGCAAGTCAGAAACAAAACTTTATTTTCTAAAATTTAACCTAAGTTCCACTGTGACTAAGGACCCCTTATTCAACTGAGGGTCTCCCCACCCTCTCTGCCCAGGGATCTCATCTAAACTAGGGAGGACCTGCACAGAGCAGAAACCAGGCGGGCCATCAGGGCAGGGCCTAGGGCCATCATCTTATCAGGACTTGTTTCATAATGAATGTGTGTCATTTCCTTCTTTTGTGTGTGTGTGTGTGTGTGTGTGTGTGTGTGTGTGTGTGGTACTGGGGATCAAACCCAGGGGCATTCTACCTCTGAGCTACATTCCCAGCCTGTTGTTCAGTGTTGTTGTTATTTGGAAACAGGATCTTTTAGGTTGCTAAGGCTGAGCTTGAACCTGTGAACTGGCATCCCAAGTACTGGGATTACAAGCATGAGCCAACAGCGCAGCCATTCTGTTTCCCTTCATAAAGGTGAAATTAAAACAAACATCTTAGAATCTTTAACAGCAGATCCAAGTACTAATCATTAGATTAACAGCCAAGCTTTGATTTCAGTAAGAACTCCTCTTCGGAAACCAGGAGGACCTCACAATCCTGTTTGCATCATCAGTCTCCATAGAACTCCAAGCCTGGAAGGGTTTGGAAGGCTAGAGATCCTGGTGGGGCCAAAGCTATGACTGCTCTACCTTCCCAATCACAGTTTCCCACATCCCTCTCTAGTCGCCAATCTCTACCTTTCCCGCTCATTGCCTCTATAGCATCTTGGTACCAGTAATTCTTGGACCCCACCCATTGATCCCAGATGGCTTCACCATCAACAACCAGGACTGAGCTCACTTTAAGTTCCTGACCACAATCCTAGGTGGCCCTTAGGGCTGCTCAGCAAATCCTACTGTTTTCCCTGTTAGCTCACTCTTCTACCCTCCAAGGGATTTTCTTTCTTCTCTTCCTTTCTCCTCATATCCTCAAGCTGATAACTTGGCTTCTGATTTTACTGAGATTATAGGAGCCCTTAGACAAAAATATCTTCCTCCTCCCACCACCACATCTGCCACTGTATCTAATTCTACTCTGCTTTCTCAGTCCCCCTGGATGAACTGGCCCGCTCCCTCCAGCTCCACTCTGGATCCCCCTCTTTCAGTGCTCCAGGGTCTTCATCCTGTCATCATCCTCTCCTTCACCTGCATCCCCTCACTTCTCTCTTACCGGCATCATTTCCATCAACTTACAGACATAATAGTTCTCACTTTTTGTGTGTCTATGTGTGGCACTAGGGATTGAACCCAAGGGTGTTCTACCTCCAAGCTACATCCCCAGCCCTATTTTATTGTTTATTTTGAAGCAGGGTCTCACTAAGTTGCTGAGGGCCTGGCTAGTTGCTGAGGTTGGCTCAAACCTGCCATCCTCCTGTGTCAGCCTCTCAAGTACTGGCATTACAGCCATGAGCCACCACGCCCAGCTATATTTCTTGCTTTTTAAATATCTTACTTGATCCCACATTCTCATCAAATTCCACATCTCCACTGAGTCATATTCCTTAAAAGAGATATTGATGTTTATTTTCCAAGCTCTTCACCCACCATTTCCTCCTCAACCAGACCTAATCAGGCCATGTTTTGTTGTTGTTGCTGTTGTTGTTGTACTAGGGATTGAACTCAGGGCTTTCTACCTCTGAGCTACACCTCCAGCCCTCTTTAATTTTATTTTGAAACAATGTCTCACTACGTTGCCGAGGCTGTCCTTGAACCTGGGCTCCTCCAGTCTCAGCCTCCCAAGTACTGGGATTACAGGCGTGCACCATCATGCCCAGCTCAGGCCACATTCCTTAAGGTCAGTCTGTGGCCAGAGCAGTGGCTGATTCTCAGTTTTCATCTTACTTAACTGCTTGATAGCTTGTGACCCTGGAGATGACTCCCTCCTCCCTGAGACACTGCCCTGGTTATCAGGAGAGACACCGATTGTTTCCCTCCTACTTCCCTGGCTGTTCCTTCCAGGTCCCCTATGCTGGCTCTTCCTCCTGCTCCCAGGGTCTAAATGTTGGCTTCTCCAGTCTATGTGCTTTGTCCTCTTCCCTGCTGAGACTCTCTCTCAAGGCATCATCATCCAGACCCATCTCTTTAAGTGCAACACACATTGATGATTCCAAGTTTGTATCTCTAGGCTGGACCTCTCCCCTGAACTCCAAACCCAAGTATTTAGTTGCCTTCTCAACATCGCCACTTATTTCATTCAATGGGAAAGTCAAACGTAACAATGCAGAAACTGAACTCCTGATTCCCATACTTACGTCCCCTCTCTCCTCTCATAAGTTGCCTGACTCTTCCCCCCTTTAGCATAGGTCAAAACCATATGGGCCATCACCGATTCATCTCTGTCTCTCACACCCCATGGCCAGTCCATCAGTCAGTCCTGTTTACTGTACCTTCACATGATCGCTTCCCACTGCGTCCATTGCGGCTGCCCCAGTCAAAATACCATCATCTCTTACCTAAACACTTATGACAGTTTTGGTCCCTCTGTTTCCAGTCTTCTGCCTCCCACTCACCAACACACACACACACACACACACACACACACACACACACACACTTCACTACCTTCCATGCACAAGTCACATTAGTGAAGAAAATCTGGTCTCTCCTTACAACAGGCTTCCTGTGCTTGTAAACATCACAAGGCAGAGACCATGGCTGTCCAAGTCAGCACTGTATTCCCAGCTTCTGGCTGCCTCCTTCTCTTTCTTCTTCTTTCTTCTTTCTACTTTCTACTTTCTTCTTGTTTGTGGTACTGGGGATTGAACTCAGGGGCATTCTATCTCCAAGCTATACCCTTAGCCTTTATTATTTTTTGTTTCGAAACAGGGTCTTACTAGGTTGCTGAGTGCCTTGCTAAAGTTGCTGAGGCTGGTCTTAAACCTGTGATCCTCCAGTCTCAGTCTCTAAGTGCTGGGATTACAAGTATGCAACACCACACCCAGCTTTGGCTTAACTTCTAAGTAAAATGAAAACTGAGAATTAGCCACTGCTCTGGCCATAGGCTGACCTTAACAAATGTGGCCCACCTGGATCTGGTCAAGGAGGAAATGGTGGGTGAATGTCAGGACCTAACAGGTATCCAATAAACAGTAAAACATGAATGGACGGCTTCATTCCACAGGTACCACAGGTGAGAGTTGAGGAGTTAACCTTTGCAACAACCATTGAGAGAGATGACATTTTAGGGGCTTAGCAAGGGACTGACACAATGGCTTCAGGTGCTACACAAGCCAGGATATGGGAGGGAGTAGAATGCCTCTGACCTGAATGGATTGAGACCAGGCAGCCAGGCAGAAAGCAAGCACATAGTTTACACAGCGTGAAGGACGCTCGACCTGGGAGCCAGAGGTTCTAACACGAAGAAGGGGCTTCCTGACCACAGCAAGACCTGTTAAACACACAGCACATAAACCAAGCCCCCAGGTGGGAGCAAATAAGCCTCCTGGCTAAAGTTAGCTGAAAGAAAAAAAAGGATCAGATACCCCTAAAAGGGGGAATAACATATAATGCCTTTCTATATCACTCTCATTTTGGTCTTATAATACTGGACTACACTAGTTGAGACAAAAATCATATCCACACTTGCTATTACCATTGCTGGACTATGCTGACTATTTTGAAATATCATAGGCACTGAGAGTAGAGGAGAAAGAAACAGGTCATGAAGGGTCTACACCGCCCCGCCCTCCCACTTACCTCTTCCCTTATAGAGGGCTGGAATACCTCCTTTGTTGCCTCAGGTCCCCTACTCTGCTCAGTCCTGCTAGCACCACCTTAAGTTTTCTCTATATAATGTTAAAACACCTTCAATTCTGTTTTTTTTTAAATCAAGCATATTAATTGTTCAGGCCCTGTGTTTGAAGAAAAAGAAAAAGCTCCATAGGGTCTTATACTTTTTGTGTCTGCGTGTGTGTGTGTGTGTGTGTGTGTGTATGTGTACGCGCTCACATGCACGCATGCATGTACGGTACTGGGGTCTGCTTCCTGGTTCATAGATGGCTGAAGGGGTAACAGATCTCTGGGTCTCTTTTATAAAGACACTGATCCCTTTTATGAGGGCTAACCCTAACCCTCATGACCTAAAGCATCTTCCAAAGGCCCATGTGTCAGCTTTTCTTCACTGTGACCAAAATACCTGACAAGAAGAACTTAGAAGAGGAAAGATAATATTTGGCTTATGGTTTCAGAGGTTCAGTCCATGGTCAGCTGGTTGCATTGCTCTGGGCGTGAGGTGAGGCAGAGCATCATGGTAATCGGGCATGGCGGAGGAAAACTGCTCAGCTCATGGCAGCCAGGAAGCAGAAAGCTAGAAGGAGCCCTGGAGTAGATAAGCCCTGCTAGAGCAAGCCACGGTGACGCACTTCTTCCACTAGGTCCCACCTCCCAGGAGTCCATTCAGCCCTGTATGGATTCATCCATGGATGCCGTCAGAGCCCTCAGGATCACTCTCCAAAGGCCCACTCAAGACGTGAGACTTTGGGGACATTGCACATCCAAGCCATAGCAGCCCAACTCCTGATACCATCTTTTCAGGCTTAGGATTTAAACATACAAATTTTAGGGGGACACAAATATTTTTAAGTCCATAATATCCTGCTTTTCCTTGAATGTTAATTTTAAATGCATAAGCAGAACATATGTACTTAATAGATTTTATATACATTTGTAAAATGAACATATAGTATCTAATACCACTGAACTATATACTTAAAAATGGTTAAGATGGTAAATTTTATGTTATCTGTATTTTACCATAATAAAAAATTGGGAAAAATATAGAGATACATAGAAAGTTTCTGTATATTTCACAAAACTATGGCACAATATAACAACCCAGATATTGACACTGATACAATCCATCAAACTAATCTCTTTTTTTTCTTTTTCCCCCCGAGTGTCTAGAAGGCCCGTGGCATGAGCCTGCTATAGCCTTGATCACTCCGTTGAATGAAGCTTCTAGAGTGCTCCCGTCCACAAACAGCCCATCTATATAATTTTCTTCACATTTCCCAGCTTCACTTGTACTGGTTGTGTGTGTGTGTGTGTTTAGTTATATATAATTTTACCTCATTTTTATATTGATGTGTGTCCACCACCATAGTCAAGATGTTGAATAATTCCATCAGACCAACCAATCCCTCATGTTCCCATTTTACAACTACACCTGCCTCCCTCTTGTGCTTGCTCCCATTCCTAACCCTAGGAAATTCCTAATTTGTTTACTATTTCTAAAATTCTGTCATTTCAAAAGTGTTATATTAATGAGACCATGCACTATGTACCCTTGTTATAGTTAGATATAGAATATATCCCCTCAAGAGCTCAGAAATTGGTGTTCAGAGTTGATGTAATTGAGTCATGAGGATTGTAATCTCAGGAGGGTGGTGACCTAGGCTGGTGGGGTGTGGCTGGAGAAGGTGGGTCCCTGGGGATGTGGCCTTACGGACTGTGCTTGTGTCTTTGAATCCCCTTGCTTACTGGCTCTCTCTGCTTCTGGCCTCCCTGATGTGAGATCAGAGCCCTTGTTCTCTCCCTCTCTCTGCTTCCTGCCACCATGCCCTGAGATCTGCAGACCCTGGTCTCACATGGACTAAACCTGAAATCTCAAAAAAAAAAAACAACAACAAAAAAGCAACCACCTGTGAGCAAATAAATCTTCCATCCTCTAGGTTGTGTGGTCAGTCATTTGGGATTATAGCAGTGAGAATTTTGACTGAGACAACCCTCTTGGCATTGGCTTTTTCCTTTCAGCATTAATTCTCTGGATATTTTTCCAAATCAGCGTATTTATCAATTTTCACTCTTTTTGTTGCTGAGTAGTATTCCACATTATAAATATTCTATGGTTTATTTGGCCACTCATTTGTTGAGGGACATCTGTGTTGATTCCAGCCCATCTTTTGGTTATTATGATTAAAGCTGCTATAAATAAATATATATATGTATTTATATATTTATATATATAAATTTTATAGGGGTTTGTCCTCATATGAATTATTTTCTAATCTTGTACCAAATATCTTCAAAACTTCACTGGATAGTCTTTCAACTTTTCTCTAGGCCTGAAAATTTTCAAAATACAAATATTAGATGTAAAAAACTTTACTGGGAATGTCGAATTAGCTTTGCACTTAACCTGAAATAGTCTCAGATTTTATTCTGTTGGATAGCAATCCCTTTCAACTTTTGGGGGGTGGGGGGAACTAAATGAATGTAACTTTAGAAAAATTTTACATTAAAAAAGATGGACTGATGCAGAGCGTAGTGGTGCACGCTTGTAATCCCAGTACTTGGGAGGCTGAGGCCAGAGGATCTGAGTTCGCAGCCAGCCTCAGCTACTTAGTGAGGCCTCCGCAACTTAGTGAGACCATATTTCAAAATAAACAATAAAAAAATAGGACTGGGGGTGTAGCTTGGAGGTAGAATTACCCTGGGTTCAATCCCTGGTACCACCACCAAAAAAAAAAAAAAAAAAAAGACGGACTGAGCCAGGTGTGGTGGTGAATTGTAATCCCAGTACTTGGGAGGCTGAGACAGGAGGACCACAAGTTTGTGGCCAGCCTCAGCAACTTAGTGAGGCCCCTGTTTCAAAATAATAAAAAAATAGGGCTGGGGTGTAGCTTGGAGGTAGAATGCCCCTGGGTTCAATCCCTAATACCGCAAAAAAAAAAAAAAAAACCAGACTGAGACTACCAAACTTGGTCTTCAGATATTTGACTTTTGTTAAGTAATTCCAGATTCAACTCATCTGGAATCTTGAACGGTGCCTGCATGCACTTATATACTTGCCAAGTTGCTTTTCATATATATATGAAAAGCATATATAATATATACACATATATTTTTCATATATATATGAAAAGCATATATATACATATACATATACATTATATATTTATATATATGTATATATATATATATATATATATATATAGTGCTGAGGATCAAACTCAGGACTTAGAGCATGCTAGGCAAACACTCTACCACTGAGCTACACCACCAGCTCTCTTTTCTACATATATATATATATATTTTTTTGAGGTACCAGGGATTGAACCCAGGGGCGTTCTACCTCCGCACTACACCCCCGGCCCTATTTTTTATACTTTATTTTGAAACCGGGTCTCACGAAGTTGCGGAGGGCCTCACTAAGTAGCTGATACTGGCTGTGAACCTGTATCCTCTAGTCTCTGCCTCCCAAGTACTAGGATTACAAGCGTGCGCCACCATGCCCGGCTTTTCTATATTTTTTTACTGACTGGTATTGACCGCTTATGAGAGTCTTTTTCCCAGGAGGACACACTACTGATCTTTACAGTAGAACTCTGCAGTGCCACTGCTTTCTGGTATGGTGCTACCAACTGTAGCCAGCTGGGGGCATCGCGCAGCATTTGGGTCTTCCAAGGCAGCGGTACAGCATTGGCATATTTTGGGAATGCCCACTTGACTGGGAGAAGAGGTACAGTAGTTGGAAAGGCTGAAGGCCCCCCCAAACATAGTTTGTTAAAATGTTTTCTTATGCCGGGCGTGGTGTCACACACTTGTAATCCCAGTACTTGGGAGGTTGAGACAGGACGATCGCAGGTTCGAGGCCAGCCTCAGCTACTTAATGAGGCCCTCTGCAATGTAGTGAGACCCTGTTTCAAAATAAAGAATAAAAAATGGGGCTGGAGGTGTAGCTTGGAGGTAGAATGTCCCTGGGTTCAATCCCCAGTACCACAAAAGAAAAAACTGTTTTCTTAGCATGAAAAACACTGGAAAAACATCATGTCGCAAAGACTTTGATGTGGCACAATTACAATGACAGCATATTTCCTCCACAGTGTGTTGGTTCATTAAGCACAACCCAACCTCATAATTACATAATTATAACAAGATTAACGGAATGGATGATCCAAATGTCCTGAAGGTCAACGGAGAGGCCCAAGGGCCAACCATACTTTTACCGTTCAGTTATTTTGAGGCTGGCCTGATGGGAATGTACCATGTAGCCATGCAGAGGAGTATACATGCTTTGTTCCAAGACTCCTTTGTAACTACTGTGTGGGCTGAAATGTGCACAATCTACCAACCCTAGCACAAAGTAGAAGATTGATCCTCCGAAGAAAGAACAGGTCTTGTCTATTTGAAAATCCCCAAGCCGGGCGTGGTGGCACACACTTGTAATCCCAGTACGTGGGAGGCAGAGACCCGAGGATCCAGGTTCGCAGCCAGCCTCAGCTACTTAGTGAGACCCTCCACAACTTCGTGAGACCCGGTTTCAAAATAAAGGATAAAAAATGGGGCCGGGGGTGTAGTTTGGAGGTAGAAGGCCCCTGGGTTCAATCCCCGGTACCGCAAAAAAAAAAAAATCCCCAAAATACAGAAAAATGCAGAGAATGCAATAATCACCTATACGTCAATATCCAAAATCGATCATTGTTAAATTTTAACAAATTGTTTTTTCTATAAGAAATAAAACATTATAGATAAAACTGAAGCCCCCTGACCTTCCCCCTCAATCCCAGCCCAGACCAATTACCTTCCCTGTCTTTTCAGAGGCAACCACTTCTATGAATTTTTTGTGTATTCTTCTGGTGTGTTTTGTTTTATTTTTACATATGTGTGTATGTATTAAGAGAGAGCACACAACAGCACAATGCTATTAGTATGAAGATGTTGCGTAAGCTGCACATAATGTATAACTTGCTTTTTTTTCCATTCAACACTAAAATATTTAAATCCATCTGTGTCAGCCAGGTGTGGTGGCACATGTTTGTAATCCCAGTACCTGGAAGGTTGAGATGGGAGGATAGCGGGTTCGCGGCCAGCCTCAGTAACTTAGTGAGGCCCTCCATAACTTAGTGAGGCCTTGTTTCAAAATGAAAGAATAAAATAGGGCTGTGGGTGTAGCTCAGCAGTAGAACACCCACAGGTTCAATCCCCAGTACCACATGCACACAGAAAAAAAGAATCCATCTGTGTCATATATGTACAGTCAGTCCCCCATCAGTGGATTCAACCAGAGATTGAAAGTTTTGTTTTATTGCATCTGCACTTAACATGTGCAGACTTTTCTTTTCATTATTCCTTAAGCAATACAGCATAACAATTATTTGCATAGCATTCCCATTATATTAGATATTATAAACAACCTAGATATAAAGTATATGGGAGGAAGAACATAGGTTATGTGCAAATATTAAGCCATCTTATATAAGGGACTTGAGCTTTGGCAGATTTTGTTATCTGCAGTGGGTCCTAGAACCCATCCCCAAGAGAGCCCAAGTGATGATGACGTCGTTCATTGCTCTTACCTGTTATGAAGTATAAATATATCCGTTTTTATTTATAAGTTCTCTTAAAGATAGCCATTTAAATTGTTTCTATGTTCTACTATTATAAACAATGCTTGAATGAACAGAGATCCTTGCACCTCTCTCCCAGTTCACATGTATAACAACTTCTCTAGTCTATGGTAGATCTACGATACACAGCTAGGAATGGAATTATTGGGTTGAAAAGTTTGAACAATACCAATTTTATAGGTCTTGCCAACATGCATTCTACAGGGGCTGTATTAATTCAGACTTTGCCTTTCTACTTTTCCACATCCTCACCAATGTCAGTACTGTCAGACTTCCCAACTTTCTGGTTGGGGAGTCAAACCCAGGGTCTCACATGAGTTAGGCAAGCATTCTACCACTGAGCTACATCCCCAGCCTTCCAACTTTTTTAATTTGAAAAATCATTTGCCTTTCTCGGACTCCTTGTAAAGTTAAACATACTTTCATGTTGGTTAACCATTATGTTTTTCTCACTGTGATACTTGTTCAATTTCTAGACAGAGCGAATTCAGGCATGGTGACACAAGTCTGTAATCCCAGTTACTGGGAGGCTGAGGCAGGAGGACAGCAAGTTTGAGGTCAGCCTGGGCAACTTAGAGAGAACCTATCTCAAGGAAAAGAAGAGAAAGAGGAAGAGGAAGAGGAAGAGGAAGAGAAGAGAAGAGAAGAGAAGAGGGAGGAGTGGAAAGATATTGATCAAAGGATGCAGGTTTCAGTTAGGAGGAATAAGTATTTGAGATCTATTGCATGATGACTATAGTTAATAAGTCTTAATATATTTCAAAATTGTTAAGAGAGTACATTTCAAATGTCCTCATCACAAAAAAATAGCTGTGAGGTGATTGGTATGCTAATTAGCTTGATGTGATTATTCCACTAGATAGGTACATCAAAACGTTATATTATATCCCATAAAATATATAATTAATATTTGTCAATTAATTTTTTAAGTTTAAGAGCAGTTTCTCAAAAGGCAATAGTACTAAAGTATTGGCATATAAGTAGTTAATATTTAAACTGGTACCTTTAAATTATTTTTTTTCATTTGGGGGTATCATGGGAAATAAGCTGTTTTAATTTTTCATAGTACAAGTAAAAATATGCTTCTGAGATAAATATCTCAGTACACAACTCGATGGTTAACAAATAGTCAGTGTTCAATAAATACCTGTTGAGTGAATAAATAAAAGGAGTAAAGCAAGAAATAATTTCAGAAATGGTGCTCTGCTAAAGAGAAAATCATACACTAAAAAAGAGAGTAAAAAGACTCAGTCAATACTTCTTTCTACTAACCCCATTATCCTTGTAAAGACTTAGATTAACAGTTCCACTTTTCAGGTTTAAAGTCAAACACTTCTTTTTTTTTTTTTTTTTTTGCAGTACTGGGGATTGAACCCAGGGGCGTTCTACCTCCGCACTACACCCCGGCCCTATTTTTTATACTTTATTTTGAAACCGGGTCTCACGAAGTTGCAGAGGGCCTTACTAGGTAGAGAGAGAGAGAGAGAGAGAGAGAGAGACAGGGAGAGAGAGAGCTGAGGCTGCCAGAGAACCTGGATCCTCTGGTCTCCGCCTCCCAAAGTACTGTGATTTCAAGCGTGCGCCACCACGCCCGGCAAAAGTCAAACACTTCTAATGCTAATGTCTTGACCAAGGTGACTCTCCCAGGGACTCACCACCAAAGGTCTACAGGCAGATTTCTCTGCCATCCCTCTGATGTTGTCTAGTTTTGACTACAAATAAAACAAGTAACACTGAGTGTAGTTGTAACAATCCCGAGTTCTCAACTGGAAAGTAATACATACGTCAACTCTTGAAATATCAAGAAAATGTTTTGACTCTTTCCTTGCTCAGTTGATATAAATTTTGTGTAAAGCCAGATTTGGTGGTACACTCCTGTAATCCCAGTACTTGGGAGACTGAGACAGGAGGATGGCAGGTTCGAGGACAGCCTCAGCAACTTAGCAAGACTCTCAGCAACCAAAGTTAAAGAAGGGCTGGGGGTGTAGCCCGAACATAGAATGCCCCTGGGTTCAATCCCAGTACCACCTCCATAGTGTTAAGTATGTTCATATTGTTGTACAACAGATCTCCAGAATTTTTTGATCTTACAAAACTGACATTCTATGCCTATTAAACAACTCCCCATCAAGCCCCTTCCCTAGTCCCTATCAACTGCCATTCTATTCTGGTCTTGACTTCTTTAGATACCTTGTATAAATGGAACCATAATTATCTATTTTTTGTGTGTGACTGGCTTATTTCACTTAGCATAATGTCTTGGGTTCATCCACGTTATAGTATATAACAAGATTTCCTTCTATTTAAAGAATGAATCATATTCCATTGTATGTATAGACCACATTTTTGTCCTTTCATCTACTGATGGACATTTGGGCTGCTTCTCTCTCGGCTGCTGTTAAGAAAAAAAATGGCTGCAATGAACATGGGTGCACATATCTTTCCTAGACCCTGCTTTCAGCCAGGTGTGGAGGCACATGTTTATAATCTCAGTGATTCAGGAGGCTGAAGCAGGAGAGTCACAAGTTCAAAACCAGCCTGGGCAACTTAGCGATACCCCATCTCAAAACAAAGGATCATGATGTCAGTTTTTTGGGATATATACCCAGAAATGGGGTTGATGGATCATGTGCTAATTCTATTTTTAATTTTTTGAGGAACCTGTATTTATAGGGACCAGAACATTAACATTCTTGTCAACAGTGCACAAGGGTTCCAATTTCTCCACATCCTTGCCAAAACTTGTTACTTTCTTGTTTTTTATAGTCATATATAGTTTTTATTAGGTGTATTTTTATTGGTTCCCATTCTCTGAAAAATATACAAGGACTCTTCATAAACCCAAGTATTTGATCAGCTAGAACACATACAAGTTGCCTTCAAAGAAAAGTGAGTACCTTCTCCAGCAGAGAAGGAAACCAATACTGGAAAATATTGCAGTTAAGAGAAACTACATCCAAAACTCAAAGTGGGAGCTTGTTCATTAGCGGGGGGGGGGGGCAGCTGCCCAAATGCTTTTGAAAGGTCCTCCTCCTCGATGGGAGAAGGCTGTCCTCTTTGATCGCAACTTCTGGAGGGACACACATAGAACAGTGAGGGAGGAAGGGGACACTGGGCTAGCCAGCTAGATCAGCCAAACCAACCTGAGCGATCAATGGAGCAACAGATTTTGGCAGCCAGATTGCCCTCGCAACCAATCAATTCCTGCAAGTCTGCAATGAAGGGACACTACATCCAAAAACAGTGAAACAAGGCAATCTCTGTTTTTGTTTGTGTGCAAGTACTGAGGGTTGAACCCAGGGGCATTCTACCACTGAGATATACTCTGAGCCTCTTTTATTTTTTTATTTTGAGACTCAGACACCCAAATACTGGGATCTCAGGCATATGCCGTGACACACAGCAAGGAAATCTCTTCACAACTGCTTATTCATTTATGTTACTAAGATTACGAGGGCGGGATGTGGTGGCACATGCCTGTAATCCCAGTACGTGGGAGGCTGAGACAGGAGGATCGCAAGTTCCAGGACAGTCTCAGCAATATAGTGAGACCCTCAGCAACCTAGGGAGACCCTGTTTCAAAACAAAGCATAAAAAGGGAAGGGGGTATAGCTCAGAGATAGAATGCCCCTGGGTTCAATCCCCAGTACTGGGAAAGAAAAGGTTATGAGGATTTACATCTGTTTTTACTCAGCTACTTCTTTAAATAATAGCATCAGGCATGGTGGTGCATGCTTATAATCCCAGTACTTAGGAGGCTAAGACAGGAGGATTGCAGATTCACAGCCAGCCTCAACAGCTTAGTGAGGCCCTTTGTGATTTAGTGAGACCCTGTTCCAAAATAAAAATAGAATAGGAGCTGGGCGTGATGGTACACGCTTGTAATCCCAGTACTTGGGAGGCTGAGACCAGAGGATCCGGGTTTGCAGCCAGCCTCAGCTACTTAGCGAGGCCCTCCGCAACTTAGTGAGACCCTGTTTCAAAATAAAGAATAAAAAATAGGGCTGGGGGTATAGCTTGGAGGTAGAGTGCCCCTGGGTTCAATCCCCAGTACCACACACACACCAAAAAAAAAAAAAATAGCATTGTACGTTTGAATATTACAAACACTATTTATATTTATATATTATAAATACTGCATTAAAATGTACTTAAAAATATTAGGCAGACTTTTTCAACTGTTTTTGAAACTTTATGGAAATAAACATATCAGAGTGAATGGTATGTGTTCACTGATAGGGAATTTCTAGGGGATTTTCCTTTCAATATCTGTAGGATCTATTAATTTATAATAACCTTAATGCTTTCAAACTTACAAAGTATTAGCATGCCTAATTTTATTTGTCCTACAAATAATTAACCCATTTAATTTAATTTTATTTGGCCCTATATCCTTATGAGTCTTTTTTTTTTTTTTTGGTACTAGGGATTGAACCCAGGGGCATTCTACCTCCGAACTACACCCCCAGCCCTATTTTTTATTCCTTATTTTGAAACAGGGTCTCACTAAGTTGCAGAGGGCCTCACTAAATTGCTGAGGCTGGCCTCGAAGCTGAGATCCTCCTGTCTCAGCCTCCCAAGTACTGGGATTACAAGCATGCGCCACCACTTCCAGCTGAGTTAAATATTATTACTGAAAAATTGAGATGCAAACAATCTTCCCAAAGACATATGTATTTAATAAGTGGCTAGCTAAAATTCAAAGCTAGATGCTTTCTGTCTAAATCCCTACCTTTTTTCACTCCTCTATTAGAGAACATAGTTCTATTTGAATTAGTGTTTTCAAAATATTGTTTCACATCTTGTTAGGGTCTCTAAACACAGAAAACAGTTTTGTTTTCCTTTTTCACTAAGAGCTCAATTAATTATATTCTGGACTCAGTCCCTATGTGAGAAGCTCAAAGCCGGGCGTGGAGGCGCACGCTTGAAATCCCAGTACTTGGGAGGCTGAGACAGGAGGATCCAGGTTCGTGGCCAGCCTCAGCTACTTAGTGAGGCCCTCCGCAAC
Organism: Glis glis; assembly: GCA_004027185.1. NCBI lineage: Eukaryota > Metazoa > Chordata > Mammalia > Rodentia > Gliridae > Glis > Glis glis. The sequence continues at coordinate 658 of PVJS01032475.1, read as the reverse complement.
TTAGTGACACCCTGTTTCAAAATAAAGAATAAAAAATAGGGCTGGGGGTGGAGCTTGGAAGTAGAATGCCCCTGGGTTCAATCCCCAGTGCCACACAAAAAAAGAGAAGTTCAAACAAACAAACAGTGCCAATATCGTGCCTGGCTGTGAAGGGTCGACATGAAAACAAGGTGGTGTCACAGGCCAGCGAGGGGGCAGGAGAGAGACCCACAGCACAGACCTGCTTAGAAGAAGAGGGCCAGGCCCAGGCGCTTTCTCCTTTTCTTCCTGCCTGCCTTCCCAGCGTCTCATTACAGTCCAGAGAGGCCCTCCATGGCTTCCAGAACCACCCAAGAGTCATGCATTTTTGGAAAAAGCAGCAATCTCACATTCTGCTAGCAGTCTACTGGCACTTTTTTTTTTTTAATGCCAACCTAGGCCCTTCCTCTTATAAGAGAAAAAAAAATTAAAGTTCAGATAATGAATTATCGATGGCAGATTCTGAGTTATTAAGAAATAAGGTCTCACCGGGCATGGTGGCGCATGCTTGTAATCCCAGTACTTTGGGAAGCAGAGACTGGAGGATCTGGGTTCGCGGCCAGCCTCAGCGCTCTCCCTGTCTCTCTCTCTCTCTCTCTCTCTCTCTCTTTCTCTCTCCCTGTCTCTCTCTCTCTCTCTC
>PVJS01032474.1:0-22760 GCA_004027185.1 Glis glis | reverse complement strand
AAAAAAAAAAAAAAAAAAAAAAGAACCATTCTTGGGTAAACTAGTCTTCATCATTGTATATATGACCTATATTATTTGTATTCACTTCTGTTTATTTCCTGCATACATTTCCCCCCCTCTGCAATAGTTACTGCTCCGCTGCAGCACTGAGTATATGTTTATAAGTATTAATAAAATACTATGGGATGATGAATCAATTGCAATGGTATTATTCAGTATACTGGAGCAAATTAGCAAAATAGTAGGTGAGTGTTTCCGTTTCTTACTAGAAGTAATACTATGCTTTGCATATAGTAGCATTTGATAAATATTTATTACATGAATGAATTCATTTTATGAAAGGTAGAATTAGGGAATTGGAAGGCACGTCAAAGAAATCACTACTTGGCCCCCTTTTTTAAAGCAAATTATCCCAGACTGATGAAAACTGCCTAGTTTTCAAAAGACCACAAACATGAACATGGATCATTCCAACATTTTGAGGCCCTTGCTTTTAGGATACTTTCTTTATATCCTATCCTGAATGGTTGGGAAATTGATGACACAAGTTGATTCACATACAAAAAAAAAAAAAAAAACACCCCAAACTTCTTAGTTTTCCAAGGTGAAGAAAAGAAAAAGTGGGAGAAAAATGGAAAGAAGTTCCAGATAAATGGCCAGCTGCTGTTACTGTGGTACATATTTTTGTGTCAGATATTTATCTTCCATTCTGAATGTCCTTTTTTTTTCCTTCTAAGGATATGGAAATGTGGCCTACCAATAGAGAGGTTAGTGAAAGGTTTTTGTTTTATAATGCACTGAAATCATTTCCTTATGGCTAAAGAAAAACAGGCTATTCTTTAGCTTTAAAAATGGGACCATGTGTAACTGTGGAGAAGACTACTTAGGTTTTATAATTTCCTTTGGAAAAACGTTCTGCCTTATTCTGAATGAATACAGTAGCTTTATATTAAAGATTATCAACCAGAATATGTAGTCCTGGAAATTTTAGTCCCATTGACTTCAACTTTCTGGCTGAAGGCCAAATGAAAATATCTTCCTTATGGGTTGAGGAAAAATAATCGGAGCTATTTATTTTAGCTATGTAAATGTATGCATTGTTTTTTTTTTTTTGTTAAGGCAGCCCTATTTAATTTTATACTCCGTGGTTTTCTTCTCCCAGTGTTAGGAGTCTGAAGAGAACTTAAGGTGGTATCTATTTTCATTTAATGCTACATAGCTCTTTATTTCTTCTAGAAAATGAACAGTTCAAGTTCAATTAATATGGAAAAGCCAGGCTCTGTGTTTCCTTTAGCACACAGCTTAAGCTTAATAACCTCTGGAGGAACTTACTCTTTCTCCTTTGGGACCTGCAGGGCCATGAGGTCCCATAGGGCCATCTGTACCCTAAAAAAAGATAAAAATAAAATAATATGAGACACATCCCAAGGGCTATAAGAAAAGCAGTTATGATTTACCCTGGACTTTTGCTGGTGAATGATGCCTTTGGATGTCAGTAAGACAACTCGTCTCCTTTCAAAGTGCTTTATACTTGATTCCTTCAGTCCCGTGGTTTTCAAGAAACACATGCAAAAAGGGATGAATTATATAACTGCATATTTCAATGAAGAATACACATAAAAAGCCATCTATAATGTATAGTTATATATTTCTTCCCTGACTAAATGGAACATCTTCACTGCCCCCATAATCTTAACAAGAAAAACGTAACTGTCTTTCGTTCCTGTCAGTTCTTCTTCGAGTCCTCCCTCCACATCCACAGCCATATTTCAGAGCTTTGTTTTCAACCATTTCAGTGGTTTCAACAGTTATGCAAGTGGAAAAATGGTGTTTAACCATTCAGACTTTCTGCAGCTCTGTTGGGAAGAGGGAAGGAATTGTTCTCCCAGGTTCTGCCTCAGTGGCTGAAGTTGCTCGGCTCACAAGTTGCAAATCAGGCAGCCAGGATGATTTAATGGTATAAATTACTTCTGCCTCTTTGTTGATTCAGGATTAGAATTCTGTGGTAGAGGGCAGTATTTGAAGGGATATAGGAACATTGGGGTCCAGTGAAAAATAATGACTGCCTAAAGCAGATTTTTAGAACTGAAAAGCGTGGAATTTCTTTTAGATTCTTAAAAATGTCACAAGGACTGCAAATATACTTGCTCCTTTGTCAGGAAGGTTATGAACAGATTTGCAAATAATTTATTATAATATTTGCAAATGTAGAACTACTTCAGCACAATTTTTCTATAGTGCATCCTTTCTATTCTTCTGTTCTAGTTTATTCTGCTAGAGTCTTGTGATATGAAAGAATTGAGCATCTCAAACTCATTCTTTTTTTTTTTCTTTTTGGTATTGCAGGTTTAACCCAGAGGCATTCTACCTTCAAGCTACACCCCCAGCCCTATTTTAATTTTTATTTTGAAACAGGGTCTTGCTGAGGGAACTCACTAAGTTGCTGAGGCTGGCCTCAAACCTGTGATTCTCCTGTCTCAGCCTCCCAAGTACTAGGATTACAGGTATGAGCCAACAGGTCCAGCTTCAAAATCATTCTAATGTTGGTGAATTCTTATCATCTTAAATGAACTTTTTCTTACTGCCTCAACTCAAAAGATCATTCTCAGAAGACTTCTAAATATTGAATATTTGTGGCTGAAATGTAAGATGTAGAGCTGTTAGGAACCAAAGAAAACAGACAAGATGACAGAAGACAGATAAATCATTTTCATGAACAGACACTGGGAAGTTAGTTCCAAGGAAGAAGGTACACTTCTAAGATGTTCACACACCTAAAAGGAACAGCAAGTTAAAATAAATTCATGTCTTAATCTCTTCAGAGGGCCTCTCTCATGGAATTATAAGGAATGCTTTCTTGGTTATGGAAAATCTGCCTGTAATGCTCAGACAATGAAGCCGATTGGCCTGGTCATTCTTCCTGCATAATGAATTATATAGATTTGAACCCAGGCTTTCAAAGATGTTCTGGCAGTGTAGGTGGTACCTCAAACAGAACTGTGATCCATTTTCTGTCCACCTCCCCACTTTCCACCATCTTTGTTTACCTTTCCCTCTGACTGCAAGTACCCTCCTCATCATCTAATGAGGACACAGGGAGGGAGAGGTCCACCCTGAAGCACGATTCACAGCCACAAAGCATGTCAGGGCAACTCGAGGGACTGACTCACCCGGGATCCTGGCTTTCCGTCTAAGCCAGATGCTCCCTGTGTGATTGGTTGGTGGCAGGGTTGGTGGGTGTGACACGAATGACAAGAACAGAGATTAGTATGAGGAACCCATGAACAAAGGTAACACTTCAAACAACATCATACACAGTCACAGGATTCTGGGATGAACCTCACATCACTACAAATTGTTAGTTAAAAAAAAACAACAACAAAAATCCACATGACAATAAACACCCCATGGATGATGGCAATTTAATGACATTTTATTAGGTGAGTTCTTATTATAGAAATCAAGCTAATGAGGTTCACAAAGTGCGATACAAAGTAGTTACTGGTAACAGTAAGAGGCTTCGTTCTAAATTCCATATGAAATTCACTTTCTAAAAACTATCATTTATAATACGCTTCCCCTGATTCTGAAGAAAAGACAATGGTAATCTCCTAAGAAAGGGATAATTATAATAATCAATAAAGGTTTGAAATTAAAAGAAGAAAAACAGAGGTCTGGTTACACTTGCTAAAGTAGTATTTATGAGCAATAAATGCTGTGTTTTAAAATGCCAGGATGACTATGGACTTTATATAAACAATACTCATTCTTCTCTGGGTTGTTCCTACTGTTCATGTTAGTCACCACTAGAGGGACTTCTAGGAACAGGAAAAAACCTGGGGAATCTGTGCGATAAAGGCAAAACAACAACTGCCCAACTAAATTGTTTCTCAATTTACTTCAAATAATCCTGAGCTGAAGCCTGAATGGAAAATTCCTTAAAAATCAAATGTTGTTCACAGGCAATAGTCTTCTTTACCTTGAACTTTGGGCTACATATAAATAGTGCATGATAAAAAATGACATTTCTTATTCTTGTTATAAGAATAAGTGCAATGACCTCTTTGATAAAGCTTTTGCATGTCAAAGTCCAAATATTTACTTATAGTACTTAAATATATTGATTAAATGAAGGAGTATTCAAGACAACAATGCACTGAACCTATAATTTCTCTTGGCAAAATTTCAGAGCTATTTCCTAATTTCTTGCTTCAGATGCAGTTAATACAAAATGAAAGAAAAACTATTCCAGCTAGAAGTTCTACTAAAGATGCTATACCATATACATTTCTGGAATTTTGGGTTTTTTTTGCCTAAAAATTCCTTTGGTATAATCCTATTATGGTCCGTAACATAACTGTAAAATATATTGCTAGTTAGCAATGATTACAGTAAAAAAAGATATCTTGCTTTTGTTTTGTTTAATGGTAGCATAGATATAGCTTTGGGATAAATTTTGCACAAAAGTTATCAATACCTCTAATTTTTATATTATGGGAAACTCTAAGGAAATCAGATAAGTTTGAATAAAATAGAAGATCCAATCTTTGCTTTACCTTTTGATACTTTCTCAGTCACCATTATTATAACATCCAAAAATAAAGGAAAAATGACAATAATTTTAGATTGATGATATATATATCTAGAATGCTGAATTAATGACTTACATATATTATAGAGGCTTTGGGCCTATTGATCTAATTAGTGCAATTTAACCTATATTCTAATACAGGGCTTATATCATTCAATCAATATGTGAGTACATATACAATATCTATTGTGCCTGATCTATAAAACATTGACTCTCAAGTGAAATACTTTAGTACTTAAAACATAGTACTCATGGGAAAAATGCAATAAGTGGTTACCAACTTCCCCCTACATCTCAAATATATGTATAAACTATTTTCTATTAGTGATTTAGGTCATATTTCACTAACATAATCTATAAATGTTCATTACTGACTTTGCATTCAGTGAGTAGACAGCATATTAAAAACTGGAAACGAAAGCCCCATTCAATAATAATTTTTAAAAATCTATTTAGTTGCTTTGGAAAGAAGGTAACATAAAGTGCACAAAGGGGGGAAATCCCTTTTTCATTAAAAATAAAAATCTTTAAACAACAGCAAAATACTTTGTCCATACTATCCACTCTTGCCACAAGAACCTTGTAACAGGGAATTTCTGAAACAAACAACGGAACATGTAGAACATGATGTGACTGATTCATGGAAGGGGCCAGCATTGACCGCAGGCCATCAACAATGGCCAATGTCATACCTGCCACCAACTGAGGGCTACAGTTTTCTCCCAAGGGGAGAAAAACAATTTAAGGAGGGTCTCCAACTTCACTTGGTTATAAAAGCATTTGGGAGGAATGATAAAATAATGAGCGGAACGCTTTTGGAGGACAAAGACTGGAGGACTGTCAGCCCTGGAGGAGGAAGGTTGGCACGTATGTCATTGCAGAACCACAGAACATTTATGGCATCGTTTGTTACAGGGTCTCCTCTGATATAAAAGAAGACATGGGCAAAAACACAACTGGGCCAAGCTCTGCTCTGACATGATGTTTTCTGACTATACAAATCTCAACACTAAGATAGCCAGTGAGTAAACCAGAGTTGTTACTTAGGGTAGAAAGAAAAATCTGAAATTTGCACTGAAATGGAAAGTTTTCTTTACTTACTGGAAGACCAAGGGGTCCTCTGTCACCCTTTTGACCTGGTTCACCCTTCAATCCTTTAACACCATTTAACCCTGGTTCACCCTAAATGCAAAAGCAAATGCCAATTTTGGTCGCTATTATGGGCGTTTAAAATGTGAGAGAAGAGAGCCAGTCTCTGAAATAGTTGCAGATTCCAGTTTTAGGGAAACAGCAGAGTCAGGCTAGATTTGTCTTGCATCAGTTCAAACATTGATTTTAAGAAATTAAAAATTCATAAACTGAAATTGACAAATAATATTCTAGAAAGCAAAACTCCCAAGAAAATGTGTTCCTTATCACTGAAAGATGTATGACTGAGCTCCTGAATTTTTGAGCTCCATCTCAAGGAAGTTAGTGTTGTGCAACATCGTTCTGATCAAGTGAATCAATGACAATCAGAGTGGAGGATGCTGAAGAGGGCTGGTAGGAAAACCCACTCTGCTGGAATGGAAAACTGGAATATGCAGGACAGTGTTACAGACAGAGTTTAAGCCTTTAAGCATTTTGCCCAGGGGAATGAGCCAAAAATGTAGCAGCTGATGTTTGAAGTAATGCCATTCAGCAAGTTCTCATTCACTGACATTGCCAAGTTAGGTCCCTATATGGATTAGTCAATAGCAGTTATAATAAATTGCCAATCCCAGAAGAGAATATGAAGATCAAAGAACTTGAGTATAGTTTTACTAACTATCTGCCTAATGTTAGAATCAAGGAGGTACGAATTTAACTCAGAGTGACATTACAAAAGCTGTAGTAAAGGATAAATTCTCTTGACTGTTTTGTAAAAATATAGGAATCGAGTATACCTATTTTCTTCTTTCTTTTTTTTGTGGTACTGGGGATGGAACCCAGGAGCATTCTACCTCTAAGATACACCCCCAGCCCTTTTTATTTTATTTTTTGTTTTGAAACAGGGTCTCACTAGGTTGCTGAGAGTCTTGCTACATTGCTGAGGCTGTCCTCAAACCTCTGATCCTCCTGTCTCAGCCTCCCAAGTACTGGGATTACAGGTGTGCACCACCACACCAGTTTTAGTACACCTACTTTCTATCTATAATAGCATGTTTTAGATAGACAATGCTCTGATCTGTACACTTTTCAACTTTTAAGGACAGACATTAAATTTTCAAGAAAAGCTTCAAAGACTTATGAAAGGAAGATGACTTCAGACTGGGAGGAGAAGCCATATGCTCACAATAGCAGAGAGATGTTTAAGTTAGGCAATGTTTACCCCAATTTGCCTGATGATGAAAGCCAGTGTGGTGCTTATTAAACAAAAGCAGTCCAGGGATCCATCTGGACCATGGCAGCACAGGGATGGGCATCCTAATAACCCAGCCAGGTGATTTTCTCATCAAGACATTCTGGGAAACACTGAGCAAGCTTCATCAATGGAAACATGCCATCGGTCTATCTATCTACTATCTCTATCTATCTATCTATCTATCTATCATCTATCTATCTATCTATCATCATCATTTATCTATATACCCAAAGGCATTCTACCTGTGAGCTATAATCCCAGCTTGATTTTATTTTTTATTTTGAAACAGGTTCTTGCTAAGTTGCTGAGGCTGGCCGCGAACCTGCAATCTGTTTCAGCCATGGTATATAATTGAATGCTGGGACAAAGGGGTCACAGAGTAATGAATACCTTGACAGGACATAGTGGATTTTCAGGATCTTGAATACAGGAGTTTGCAGTGCAGTCATTCTTGGAAATCTAAATGTGCTGTGGTTGGTAAGGTCTGATCCTAAGGCCAAGGATCCATAGACAACTTGAGTCGACTGGTATCAAATTGAGCTTCATGGCTTTGCACACGTGTGCTCCTCAGCAAGCGGTATTGAGCTGATGAGCCAGCAGGGCCACCTTAGGCTGTGACATTCTTTGGTGGGAATCATGCATTGATAGGCACGGGCTTCATTAGGAAGGTAGGTTTTAAAACAGTCAAATAAATTCTAGTATCATGTCTGTCATTAACTAGCTGTGTAATTTGGAGCAAATAACCTAAAATTCCTGGGCCTATAGTTTATGAACTATAAAACAAAGGAACTAGTATGGGTCATTTGTGAGGTCTTTTGAATTTTATAATTCTCTGAAATCTATGATATAAGCAACAATTGAGATTGTGTGGACAAAACATCCTAGTGCATTTTAGACATCAAAAGGGCTTTGGACCTCTCCTAATTCAAAGGTGTTGGCATATCTGAATCACTCATAGGATTAAAAACAGTCTTGGTGGGCCGGGCGTGGTGGTGCACGCTTGTAATCCCAGTACTTTGGGAGGTGGAGACCGGAGGATCCGGGTTTGCGGCCAGCCTCAGCTCTCTCGCTCTGTCTCTCTCTCTGTCTGTCTGTCTCTCTCTCTACTTAGTGAGGCCCTCCGCAACTTCGTGAGACCCGTTTTCAAAATAAAGTATAAAAAATAGGGCCGGGGGTATAGTGCGGAGGTAGAACGCCCCTGCGTTCAATCCCCGGTACCGCAAAAAAAAAAAAAAAAAAACAGTCTTGGTGGCTTTACCCTTAGTCATTATCATAGGTTGGTCTTGGTGGCACCTTCAAATCCAAGAAGAAGTTAGGAGAGGGAAGCATGGATTTAGTCCAGGGTGGGGACTAAACCCAGAGAGGTTAAATAACTACAGAGATTATAAATTGATAGACGGGGCTCGCTTGTTTCACCCCCAGAACAATACTCTCACTTCAGACTCTAATCATTCCCTGAGACTCTGGCACTGGTCTTAGCAGAAGGCAAGAGATTCTAATAAGAAAGAGGCATGAGCCAGGCGTGGTGGCGCACGCTTGTAATCCCAGTACTTGGGAGGCTGAGACAGGAGGATCCGGGTTTTACTTAGTGAGGCCTCCGCAACTTAGTGAGACCCTGTTTCAAAATAAAGAACAAAAAATAGGGCTGGGGGTGTAGCTCGGAGGTAGAATGCCCCTGGTACCACCAAAAAAAAAAAAAAAAAAAAGAAAGAGGCATGATCTCCTCCCACTTTTGAGTGTTACCTGTCTGACCCTGAGAAGGAAACTCAAGGTGTCCTGAGTTCAACCAACACCTTGGGCCAGCTGCTGAGCTGAGTGGGCAAGAGGGGCCAACTTCCCCAAGGAGAGGGTGGCTGCCCTGGGCTTTCTGATGCCTAGCACCAACATGGCATTCATGAGTCCTCTCTCTCACCTCCACCTTTTAAACAAACCAACTTACTCTGAGGAACTTTTAGGAGCCTGAAACTTTCTGTCCATCCTACAGTCCTTGAGCATGAGCTATAGAATTTTTTCTGTTAAGAAAGCATCAAATCACAAGATAACAACAATAGCTGACATCTATAGGGTTTTATCAACACCTGTGCCAGATATTTTGCTAAGTGTTTTACAGTTATATCTCATTAGAGCATCACAATGCTATGAGAGAAGTTACCTAGTTGAGGACATCAAAGATCAGAGCACATCAATAATCTGCCCAAGGTGGCACCACCTGTCAGTGGCAAAGCCGAGGTTAGAACATAGATCTCATTTCCTCTGCTCTCTGGAAGGAGGAGCTTGTCTTTCAGTGCTCATTTCAATCCTCCACAATGCCTATCTTCACCCTGCAAGATGCACTAATTCTGACATGAAGGGGCTGTTCTCCACTGTTCTCTTTTAACCCAATGTGACCTTCTCTCCAGCAGGGGACACCTGTCTATACCCCACCCATCCTAGACCATGACTTCTGGGGGAGCAGAAAACAAAGATGCTGGATAGTCAAGGCCTGTAGATGCAGTAGTACGATATGGCAAGCAAGAAATTTCAATGAATAACAACCAAGCATATAGCTAGAGACTCCAGAAAAAGAAAAGCACTGGGACTAGTCTAATAATCACATCATGAATGTGAAGTATATGAATAATTAGGGAATAATATACTGAGCAAATTAATAATTTAGGACATTTACATAGTGACAAGGGAAAAAGCAAATGAGTAATAATTGATCTCCAAATGGTATCACTGAAATTTGTTGTAAGTCATTTTGATTTAAACATCTGGATGCTTAAAGGCTTAAAGGTTATCAACATTACTTGACAAATAAGACAGGACAGACATGCTTCCATCATGCTTCCCGTGATTATCAAGGAAATAATCAAATAATCAAGGGATTATGACTGGATTACCTTTGGTCCAGGGAGTCCATGGGGTCCCTGAAAATGTTAAACACAGCTTTTAATTAAGAATTCATTCACTGTTTCCCAGCAGAAGTGAATATTGTACCAAGTAACAAAAGAGAGATGTAAAACAATAATTTTCTTTAAAAATTTGAGCTAAATCTAGAAACAGGTCAGTAGATGTTATTTATTACCTACCAAAAGTTCCTTGGATTGCTCTGTAATAGGAAATTCATTAATAGCAAGTCTGTCTGATAAATGCCTATGAGAAGGAGTGAGAAATCTGCCAGGGCTACACAGAAGAAAAAAATAGGAAAAAAGAAACTAATTTGAACTCACATTACTTCTATTTTTCAAGTTTCCATTTTTTAAATCTGGTAGGATAGTTGAGATGCTTCATGAGTCTATATAGAATAGAGGTAGGACTTAAAAGCAGACATTTGGCAATGAGAAGTCCCACCCTTTAAGTAACAGGGAAGAGATGACCTTTCTCATTAACTCCTACAGATCCAAAGTGTTGAAAAATGTAAAGGAGACAGGAAGTGAGGCGATGATAGCCAAGTGTGAGGCCCAGCAGCAGCATCTATGCATCTATTGAAGACTCAGGAGGGCCAAGCAGTATTGTTTAGATTACACCTATTTTTACAAAGAGGAATTCTTCAAAGCCCTGACGATTATTTACCAAAGGAAGGAAGTCACAATGCACGCGTGAATCAGCATTAAAAATGTGCTGTGTGGAAAACCCAAATATAGATGCTAATTATCAACTTAAATTAACTGAAGGTTACTGTGGATTGCTTTAAACTTTTCAAGTGATTTAAATAAACTATTTGGGAAGATGAGTGTTTAAATATCCATCAGTGAAATGATACAACACCAGGAAACATTTTTGATCAAGCAATGCCTACATATTTGTTACGTATGTCTACATTAGAATACTATTTTTCCTTTAAATAAGTTGTGGATAAACATTTTCAGGAAATGACTGTCACTTTACAGGGTATTCTTATCTCACTGTAATAATGGTTTAAAATTCCTGTAAACCAATTAATTTTATCATATGAACAGGATGTAGCATTTTTAACTTAAACTGGAAGGAAAATTTAAAAAGTCAAAAGTATGCCATTTCCTTCCTTCCTTCCCTCCCTCCCTCCCTCCCTCCCTTAGTGCTGAGGCTTGAACCCAGGGACATTCTACCTCTGAGCTGCACCCCCAGTCCTTTTTATTTTTTATTTTGAAACAAGGTCTTGCCGAGTTGCTGAGACTGGCCTGGAACCTGCAATCCTCCAGTCTCAGCCTCCCAAGCCTGGCTCCATTTGCTCAATTCTTAATGAACTGTTTGGTTTTAAGAAAACAAGGTGGACTGTTGTTGTTTTGTGTTTAAAAATAGAAATGGTAATTAGTAAGAAATGAATGGCTGGGCTACCCTTTGGGGCTTGGAGCATTCCAAAGATGCTCTCTTTAGAGTGCAATAGAAGGAAAGAGTGGCTACAATTTACTTTATCTGTGTTACTGAAGTTTTTGTTCACTGATAACACCTTACAGCCATCAAAAGCATCTGAAGCACTCTGCCTTCAACATTTTAGCCTTCACCCAACTGTCATGAGTATGCAATTCAGAGAATTGCACTTGTTTACTGGCTGCCTTCTTTACTGGGCATAAGTTCTATGAGGTCAGGACCACTGTCTCCAGTGGTCACTGCAAGACACCTGCAGCAAACTCTGGGCCTGGCTCGATGGATTGTCAGAAGCACCATAAACACGAAAAGGAAGAGATTCAACAATCTATGTCACCCTTGGAAGTAAGCTTCAATTTTTATCATACTATTTTATAAGTGCCCTTATTGGACATTTCATTAAAGGGTCTCAAACCCCCAAATTGGTGAGAAACATTCTTGAATGGCTCCAATTATTATCTCATTTTGCTACTAACACAGTAGAGCAGTGACTAGTGAAAAGAACCTGCCGATGTTCACAGCATGAGGTTGGAGTGAAGCTTGCCATGTCTGTCTGTCTGTCTTTCCTCAACTCTCCCGTGACAGAGCTACTCTATGTTTTTCCAACACATATGCTTAGGGGAGTGAAAGACAAAACTTAAGTGTGTCTCAAAGCACTTGTATTTTCTACCCATCCCACAGAGAGTAGTACAAAACATGAGCTGGCTGCCAGAGGGATGTGTTCATGTTTTCTCTAGTAGCACGCTCATAAATAAATGATTACATTTTGAAGAGAGGGGAAACTTACCATGGGGCCGGGTGGGCCATGGGGACCTGGGGGGCCCGGTGGGCCTATGATCTGTGTGTCCAAAAAATAAACATGGATTTGGTTACTTCATTTAGATAAGACAGTTCATCTTGAATTGTGTGCTGGGGCTCTGCTAAGGCCATTAATAGTAGCAGAGGAAGAAAGATATTCCAACAAGTGATGCATTTGATTCTCTAGGTTTAGGAATTCTTTTATGAAAATAAAATAACTTCCAAAAAATAGAGTTGTTCTACAAAAGCCAGAATAAATAAAGGTACATTAAAAAGAAACAACTGATTACCATAAAATTCTATAATGCCACAACCACCATTAAACTCTCAAACATTTCACGAAGCACAATATAATTCTGGAGGAAAGAAGAAACGTTAAGTTCTATTTTCACAAAGCTTTACCCACAAGCAGTGGGAAAACCATTCATTTTTTTAATCCTTGGGATGAGACAGTCCTCTGAAAAACTGCTTCTAACCCAGACTTCTGAGATGCACTCTCTCACTGGACAAAGTCAACAGATATTCCTTCCAGTTTGACAAACCAAGTGTTTCACAGTCTTTCAACTATTGATAAGCCAAATGGCACTGGTGGAACTAGGTAAGTTGCAGTCCTTAGTCAGAGTTTTTCAGGAAGCGTGGCAGTTCAGCCCATGGACTTACGGAAGGGCCCTGAGGACCTGGCAGTCCGGAGTCTCCTTTTTCTCCTTTCACTCCATTGGCACCCTACAAATACCCAGTAAGCACAGTTAAGCAGGTGAAGTTATCTCCACAGTGCAAGAGACAAGTGCACTTTCCTCACTTTCTTGAAATTTTATAACATTATGCACATGATATAGAAAAGAAGGATTCATCTCCTTGTATTTTAGCTTAATACAGCAAGCTTACTAAAATATCTAGGATTATGCATGATAGGTAAAATAAAACAAAGTAAATAAAAATGAGTTGGGACTTGATTAAACTTATATAGTTTTAAATATATTGGGTTATAAATGCCATATCTTTTATGGTGGTGCTCATCTTAAATAGCAAGGGTGAGCCTTTTAGTTTTCATGGATACTTATATATTTCCTTACTAAAATGAGATGTAGGGCATTGAGATTTACTACATTTTCCCCCTTATAATTTCTATATTTTCCTCTCCAAATTCTCAGTAAAAGTTATGGGTGAAACAATGAAAGTTCCATCACACAATATTATATGCACGAGGAGACCACTTTCCAGAGTAACCTGTTCTTTGATTGTTCGATAATTTTTGGCTTATTTATTTATTTATGATGTTTTATTTTATAATGAACAGTTACTACCATCTTATGCATAATAAATTAAAATGGGCCGGGCGTGGTGGCGCACGCTTGTAATCCCAGTACTTTGGGAGGCGGAGACCGGAGGATCCGGGTTCGCCGCCAGACTCAGCGTGCGCGCATGCGCACGTACTCTCGCGCTCTCTCTCTCTCTCTCTCTCTCTTTCCGTCTCTCTCTCTCTGTCTCTCTCTCTCTCTCTCTCTCTCTACCTAGTGAGGCCCTCCACAACTTCCTGAGACCCGGTTTCAAAATAAAGTATACAAAAAAAAAATAGGGCCGGGGGTGTGGCGCAGAGGTAGAACACCCCTGCGTTCAATCCCCAGTACTGCAAAAAAAAAAAAAAAATTAAAATGGTCATATATATATATTTATATTTCTTTTTTTGTGGTACCGGGGATTGAACCTGGGGCCTTCTACCTCCGAGCTACACCCCCAGCCCTATTTTTTATTCTTTATTTGGAAATAGGGTCTCACTAAGTTGCGGAGGCCTCACTAAGTAGCTGAGGCTGGCCACAAACCCGGATCCTCTGGTCTCAGCCTCTCAAGCGTGATTACAAGCGTGCACCACCATGCCCAGCTTCAATTATATATTTTTGCTATCCTCTAGTGAAAATAATTTGGGAAATCATGAAGGTAAAGTTTACATTATGATTCACTTGGCTACGTTCATTAAAATTTTAGTTCTCCAGATGGAGTAATTAACCAATAGCACTTCAAATATTTCAAAATAAAAATAGTACAGAAACCATTAACTGAGACTGAAATAATTGTTTTCTGATTGCTTAATATATCTTTTTTTTTGGTGGTGGTGGTGGTGGTACTGGAGATTGAACCCAGAGGCATTCTACCTTTGAGCTAAACCCCCAGCCCTTTTTTATTTTTTGTTTTGAAACAAGGTCTTGCTAGGTTTCTGAGAGTCTCCCTGCATTGCTGAGGCTGTCCTTGAATCTGCAATCCTTCTGTCTCACCCTTCCATGTACTGGGATTACAGGCATCTGCCACTACACCCGGCTCTAACTGTTAAATTCATCTTAATAAGTATATTTCATAACAAAAAGTATGAACATACCGGTAATCCAGGAAGTCCAATTCCTCCTTTTTCACCAGGCATGCCTGGGTCTCCCATGTCTCCTTTTGAGCCTTTGAGTCCCTACAAATAAGAGAGTTTGCGTGTAAGAGACATACTGACCCCTGGTAGTTTGGTCCAGGGAAAATGGAGCTCCAGATCAATTTTGTCAATAGGTAGGTTCTATGCTGAGATGATTCTGATTTTCATTTTTAGACAGAGCTATTTCATATAGCACCCTTCTATGCTGAATCAGTTCTAGTTCCCCATGTAACAGAATAGGTTAAGTTCTATTTGGCCATTTTCTATGAAAAACACAAACTTAGGTTTTCCTCCTGATATCATTCATTCCTCCTGATTTCACATATTTAATTAACAGCTAATTCTATCTTACTAGTCCTGAAAATAATGTAATGGTTTCAATTCTCAACAGTACAGTATACATTCTGAACTGAGATCTAATGTCATAACAAAAGGCCAAACAAATGTTTCCTGTCTCTACCCACTATAATCCCCTACCCTCTGAACAGTACGCAGAAGTTTCAGTCAGCAGTTTTCAATGGTCCAGCCTACAGACAGGTAAATTATTTACTGCACACCAATGCTTAAAAACACTTCAACTTTTTCACAGTGCTTCCATTTTGTTCTTATAGCATTTCTAGGAGTTAAGCCAGATGTTATTTTTATTCTCCTTTTACAGCGAGGAAATAGATAAATGCGCATGCTGCATGTTAACAAATCTGAATGGTGTAACACTAATACTGAAACTAATTTATATTAAGGGGGACTTGAGTGAGACGGTCATGGTTGTTATGGTAAGGGACCCCAAGCTGCACAAACCTGTTCATCTTACTTAGGGACAGGAACATATTTTTTTCTTACTATCTATACCCATTTCATAGCCCCTAGTTCAGAATCACTCGCTAGGTGGGTGAGTGGGTGGGGTACCTGAATGGACTGATGGATCTTACTGGTCAGTCAGACACTGGTTGATTTTAGGAATCTAGTGACAGAGAAAAGCATCATGGCCGACCCACTGAACTAAGTGGAAGAACATCTTGTAAAGCCGACAGATAAAAGAAGTCAGCTATTGTGAACGTAGGGCCAGGCAGTACATCATTATGCATGTCAACTTAATTATTTGTAATGACTAACAGTGGGAGAGGTAATATAGCCAGATTTTTGTGTGTGTCTGGTACTGGGGGTTGAACCAAGGGGCATTTTATCTCTGAGCTATATCCCAGCCCTATTTTATTTTTTTTATTTTGAAACAGGGTGTCACTAAGTTGCTGAGGGCCTCACTAACTTGCTGAAGTTGTTCTTGAACCTGTGATCCTCCTGTCTCAGCCTCCCAAGTACTGCAGATTTTTAAACCCTAATGTGACCTGACTGTTACTGTTATGCCAACTCACCAACCCATCTAAAGTTTCTTTCTTTTCTTTCTTTTTTATGGTACTAGGAATTGAATCCAGGGGTCATTCTACCTCCAAGCTTCACCCTCAGCCCTATTTATTTTTTATTTTGAAACAGGGTCTCACTAAGTTGCTGATTTTATCCTCAAACCTGTGATCTTCTTGTCTCAGCCTCCCAAGTACTTTGATTACAGGCATGTGCTACCATGCCCGACATAAAGCATCATTCTTTTTATCACATGTTTATTTTATGTGATAGCATATAACTTTAACATACAACTCTGATATTAAAAATAACTCTTCTCATAAACTTAAATTTTCTTTCCTAATACTTTCTCCTGGGGAGTATGTTTTTACTAACTGTATCAAGAATCCCCTTGATTTCTTTGATTTTTAGTCATTTCTTGGGTAAATAATGGAAACTGAGAAAAACATTAAATATCTTGAAAGTAACCCTTGTGAGTTGATTCTGAATTCTGTTCACATTCTCCTGGTAAGATTCTTAAGAGGGTGTGTGTGTGTGTGTGTGTGTGTGTGTGTGTGATCAAACCATAGTTCATATACTGTATCTAATCCAGGGATTGTATATGAACAGGCTGAATTTTCAAAAGTGCTTAAAAATTGTTATAAAAGAATATGTGATAAAGACTACATGTGATCTGCAAAGCCTAAAGCATTTATAGAAAATGTTGCAAACCATTTATTTATTTCTGTGGTACTGGGGATGGAACCCAGGGTCCTTCTACCTCCATGCTATGCCCCCAGCCCTGTTTTTATTTTTTATTTGGAAACAGAGTCTCACTAAGTTGCTGAGAGCCTCACTAAGTTGCTGAGGCTGGCTTTGAACCTGCGATCCTCCTATCTCAGCCTCCCAAGTACTAGGATTACAAGTGAGCACCACCACTCCTGGCTCCAACCTCTCTTTGAGAGGAAATTATCAAAGATACTGTCATACTCTGTAAAGCTATAAGAGCCCTGCTTGTCTATTTTTCCTAAGGATCTAAGAAATTAGCTGAAATCTTTATTTGGGAAAAGAAAACATTGTCAAACAACACAAATAAATAGTATCAAGTTTTTTGGAAAGAGTAGTCAATGATTTTACTCTTCAATTATTTGTATTCACTGACAAAATTAGGCTATTCTTACAATATTGATAATCTTTCAAGTCTATTAAAATTTTGCAATCAAGTAAATGGTAGATTGATGGGTAGCATTAAGAACAAAACTAAAGCACCATGCAGCTTTCTGTTTCTGCAAACAAAACTCATGTCTAATTTAAAACCAACTGCTTTTCAGAGTTTATGTAGTTTCTAGAACAAACAAAAAGAGAATATCATTCATCAACACACATGACTTTTTGGCTTAAAACCTATAATAAAAGTGGAGATTGTGGCATATGCCTATAATCCCAGTACTTGGGAGGCTTACACAGGAGGATCACAGGTTCTGGGCCAGCCTCAGCAATTTAATGAGACCCTGCTTCAGAATAAAAAAAAAAAATAGGGCTGGGGGTATAGCTTAGGGATAGTATGCCTCTGGATTCCATCCCCAGTAACTAACACACACACACACACACACATACACACACACACACACACACACACACACACACACACACACACACGGTTATTAATGATGATGCTTTAAATAATGGTATATATCTTTGAAAATTACCTGCTCTCCGTCAGCTCCTGGGATTCCTGGAGATCCTTGCTCTCCCTGTTAAGGTAAAAAGCAATATTTTGTCTCCATTGATCACTTTGCACATATCTCTAAACTAAGTGAACCAACGGCCTACATATTTATATGCAGCTAAGATCCAGTGTTGTGTTATTTTTCTCTATGTGAGATGCAGGCTTAAATAAGTGGTAAGAGAAAAGTGCTGGAGATAATTTGGTGGCTGATCACATCCTACAATAATGCCGTGTGCCTTGGTTAATTTTTTCTCCAAAAAAATTTTTTTGTTTGATTTTATTTTCCAATTTTGTAAAAAGCAAAACATGGCAGTTAAACTAAGAATAAAATGCAAAGCCTCATGAATTTATGGAAATATTTTACCTGTCACAGTTTGAACAAATTCATAATGATTGTGAGTACGCTATGTCCAGAAAGGCCTCAACAAAGAATGATATAATAAATCAGATAACATCTTTTTTTTCTGAATAGAAACAAAAGCTTTATTGTCAGTTCTATGGAAAGCAAGTCTTTCCTTCCTCAAAATTGTGCTATAAAAATTCAAAACATCAATGGTTTGGTCTAGGAATAGCTTGTCTTTCCTGAAAGAAGATGTGTCTTAATGTAGGGTGGCATCTTCCCTCCCATCTGCTCCCCTTCAGATCTTTGCTAGTACCTCTTCCTCATTCAGTCATGGACATCCCCCACCCCGGCACAGGTGTCTGTTCAGTCCTCTTTCTTCTCACATGCTTTGCTTGTGGTCCATTGACGGCGTAACCACAGCCTTGACAATGGGCTCCAGAGAGTCCAGTGTCTCAGATTGCATGACATATACCCATTTTCCTCCTCACAGAGATCTTGGATACACCTCAAATTCACAAAGTAAAGAGCAATTTCTATCTTAGCAATAAAATCTGTTCCTTCTGTGTCCCAAACTTCATTAAAATCGCTTCTAGTCGGCTGGATAATATCTTAATCCACACAAAATTAGTTTTAGATCATTTAAACTTCCTATACTATGTTAGGAATGAAGTAAAATTTACTATTCATATTATGATTTATTAGAACTTTAGATAAACTCAAAATATACAGATTTATTTTTAAACTGTAGATGTTCCATTAAAATCAAATTTAAACAATGTGTTAGAGATTATTCAAACAATACTTGCTTGGTTACCTTTCAGTTTTTTTTTTTTTGTGATACTGGGGATTGAACTCAGGGGCATTCTACTCTGAGCTACACCCCCAGCCCTATTTTATTTTTATTTTGAAACAGGGTCTCACTAGGTTGATGAGAGTCTCACTACTTGCTGAGGCTGTCCTTGTACCTTCGATCCTCTTGTCTCAGCCTCCCAAGTATTAGGATTACAGGCATGGGCCACCATGCCCAGCTTTCAGGTTTGAAAGGTACTGAACAAATAAATTCTTTGAAAGGCAAGACATTATTTTCTATCATTAAGCTATTTGTGTGCATCCCATTACAAATATTCCTGATTCCTACCCTGTGGAAATTCTAAAAACAGCTCCTCTAAGTAAGCAGCTGGCCTCATGGACAAATTTCCAAGCAAGCCGACTTAAGGATATATTTTCTAGAAAGGTTTCTTTGGTGATGTTATAAACCACAATATTGAAAAGGCTAGAGTGTTTTTCCCTGGTTAAAAAAACTTTAAGAGCTATGGGCCACAGCATGAAATTTGAGCTTTCCCATGTTTAAGGAAGGCATGATCCTGTGGTTTCAAACAAATGAAATAAAAAAGTTGAAAAAAAGGCCTTTCCTCGTTTCAGACTTCCTGCTCTTTGTGGTAGCAGCAAAGCTTATTTTGCCACAAACAAGTCTGCTGAGGTTGGATGCACCTGGCTAAGCCCTAGCTTCATTCAGAGTTTGAATACTTGTCAGCACTCTGGGTCCAATAATGATTGCTTTGCTAGGCTTGTATCTTTAAATACGGCCCGTGAATGCTTAAAAGAGTATAATTCATGCATTATTCATTTATCCTTTACCCCTTGGATATGGTTTATGAGTTATCTAATGTACAAAAAAATCAAAGAGTTCTAGTTTGATAAAAGAAGGGGAAATGCTAATTGAGTCCCATTCACAGTCAGGGACTGAGAGTCTGGAAATCAGAATGGAGTTTGTACTTGATTCAGGTTATGTTTTGCTGTCTTGTGGTTATAGACATTGTACCTCAATTACCCCAGAGGAGACTATGGAAGGCACAATGTAGTGAGATAATGTTAACTATATCAGTTAACACAAGATCTCAATTACAAGACCACCGTGGGGTTGGTGGGGTGAGGACAGCAGGATAGTGGGACGGATGGCAAGGGTGGGCTGTCAGGAGAACCTCCAGCCCCTCCCCATCGCCACTCATCTAGACATTCATCTGGCCAACTTCTCCCTGTCTTGTGGATTCCCAAGGCGTAGAAGGGCTTTCATGCACGTCCATACCACGTGCTCTTAATCAAAGCACTTACCTATTAATGATTGTGCCTTTACTTGCTTCTCTCTCTTCAACCTGTAAGCTCTGTGGTAAAACCTTTTAATAGTATCCTTACTAGATTCTAGCCCTTATCACAGAGCAGAAACTCAAGAGTCACTTACTGAACAACTGAATTAACAAATGAACACCAACTGGATCATGAAACGAGGGGAATGTGCGTTTCAGTGATGCAGCATTTTCAGCTACATGGTTCTTTTTGCTTCTTAGATGGGTGCCTTTGGGGCTTCCATAGGCCTTTGGGCTGTGGAGAAGAGTAAAGTCCTAGAAGCCTTTGAATTCTGTGGGGAATAATGTATGCATTCAGCTTTGCAGATAATTCTGGCTCTTGAGATTTAGTTAGGTGAGGAGATGAAGCAAGAAACTTAGATCTTGACTGACTATGCAGAGAAAAAAGGAATCCACCGATTTCCTTACAGGGTGTCTAGTCTGGCTCACTACATAAAGGATAGGGCTCTTGGCAGACTTGCCCACGAGGGATCTATAGACTGTTGTTCAATTGCAGAATATTTTTTGTTATATCTCTTAGGGACTAGAATATGGTGAAGAAATGGAAAGTTAAAAATCTCATACCTTACAATGATGTTACACATAAAATGCACTCATGTTATACACGAACTTTGTTTGAATCTAGGATCTATGTTCTAAATACATCTCACATAGGTAAGGGCCTTGGTCATATTTTACTTGGAATTTGCTTAATTAAGAGAAAAATAATTTTTTCTATGTGCCAGATTTCAAAGTATCTAGAAAAAGAAGAGTACAAAAGTTAATTTGTGCATGTGTGCGTGTATATGATCAACTTAGCAAGTGAACTGACTTAAGAAGCACAAGCAGAGGATGAATTTCGAAACCACTTGAATCTCCTACAAGAATTCAATGACGAAAGTCATATTTCAACACATATTGAAGCTCCAGAATCTCTGGCCATGTGTTAATTGATCAAACATGGTTGAATAAGTAAGCTTTAGTTTGGAGGAATAAAGTTAACACTATCAACAAAGTTTATGTATAATCAAGTAATTCTAAGTTTCTACTGCTTTTAGTTGGTATGTTTCATTAGATAAGAATTAAGTGACAGAATGTCTGAATATATTAATATAATAAAGGGATATTTTATAAAACACGACTCAAAATGATTCCTAAAATTGTATTTGTGAATGCATTGTGCAAAAGCTTCTCTTATTCTTATTACAAAAGAATTGAAAGGAAGGATCATGAAAGGAACTGAAGGAATTGAAGTGTCAGAGTAAATTTCCTTGAATTCTCTTCTATTTAAATATTTTTTTAATCACCACATTTAGTGTTTCTTTATATTTATAATTTCTGTGGAACTTGTTTTTCTCTTGTTATTTTCTATTTTTCCAAATGTCCTTCCCTATATTTAATGCCATTCTCATTTCTCTTTATTTTTTCTTAATTTCCCCTCTTCCTTTAGCCTAGACTTCAATTTTTTTCTCATTCTCTAAAGCAATAGTGCTAACTTGCTTCTCTAGCACTTTATAAGACCAGTTTTCAAAGACGCATATATTTAATATGGGCTCCTCTGCATTATAAAGCAATAAATGGAAACAAGTAAATAAAGAATAACCTTTGGCCCTTGTAGTCCTTGAGGTCCGGGAGGTCCAGGGGGACCCTGAATCAAGAAAAAGCATAGTTTTAAAAAGTAGCAAGTATATGTATTAAAATTCATGCTTTAAATAATAAGCACACTACACACCTTCCTTTTTTTGTATCGTTAATAAGATGTCTCCCAATATGGCTTTGCAATGGGGAAACATTTTACTGGTAACATAATTATTAACACTACCTACTTATTATGCTTAAATACCAACATGTTTTAGGTCAAAACAATATTGAAGATGCTTTTGGACTGGTTTTATAAGACACTTTACAATTGCATACCCCACATCCATCTTCCTGGGATGAATAAGCCTAACACTGTCTGTATTTCTAGATACACTCACCACTCCAACCCAAAGGCTTTGATTACTAAAACCCTAAAGAACAAAGCTATATTATTAAAGAAGGCCAAAGACTTTAATGAAAATGAATAATAAATTTTTTTCTTGACTTTTTCATGAAACAGACAAAGTAACTCAACTAAGGACAATGTTGTAAAAGGTTATTAATGTAAGGAAACATAAGATTAAATACAAGATTAAAAACCAGTTGCTACATTAGTACCATTTTGACCTGCATGCATCAACACTAAGTACAAAGTCACAGACCACAGAAATCATGCAATAGGAATTACCGTGACAGTTAGGGTGGTAATCCTCTGTTGGGAAAATGTATCAACAAACACAGAGTTATCTCTTTTGTGTGCCAAAGTACAATAATACATTTCTTTTTTTTTTTTGCGGTACTGGGGATTGAACCCAGGGGCATTCTACCTCTGAGCTACACCCCCAGTCCTGTTTTTTCTTCTTTATTTTGAAACAGGGTCTCACTAAGTTGCAGAGGGCCTCACTAAGTAGCTGAGGCTGGCCGCGAACCCGGATCCTCCTGTCTCAGCCTCCCAAGAACTGGGATTACAAGTGCGTGCCACCACACCTGGCTCACAATAACACATTTCTGAAAAATACCAACTTTCTGAATATGTTTTGGCAAGTCTAATAACTTATAAGGAACTGACAAGATTCTGAGAACATGTTATCCTATCTTCAATATTGAAAAGTTTTTTTTTTTTTTTTTTTTTTTTTTG
>PVJS01032473.1:0-22739 GCA_004027185.1 Glis glis | reverse complement strand
GGCCCTCCGCAACTTCGTGAGACCCGGTTTCAAAATAAAGTATAAAAAAATAGGGCCAGGGGTGTAGCGCGGAGGTAGAACGCCCCTGGGTTCAATCCCCGGTACTGCAAAAAAAAAAAAAAGAAGGTGGCGACTGGGTCTTGAGAGCACCCTCATGAACAGGAGTAGTGCCATGTGAAAGAAACTCCAGAGAGATCCCTCTCCCCGACCACAGCGCGAGGTCATAACAGAGAGCCACCAAGTGGGCCCTTGGCAGACACCGGATCCGCAGTGCCTTGATCTTAGACTTGCCAGCCCCCAGAAGTGTGAGTGATACATTTCTGTTACTTATGAGCCACACAGTTCATGGTATTTCATTATAGCGGCTTGAACAGGCTCACGTCATCAGACCCCCAACAAGCCTAATCCAGGCCCCCCGCCCAGGCCAGGCCTCCCCACTGACACCTTGCGGCGATTCCTCCCTCTTCTTCCCTTCCCCATGTTGCTTCTAGAATCATCACCTTTATTTTCTCAGGCCCTTCCATTCTAGCCCCAAGTTCACAAATCCCACGTTGGCAAATAAAATGTTCTGTTGTCTTTGAAAAATGGTTCCTCAATCCTCCATCATTAATTAACTCGCAGCCAGGCCATATTGTGCTTCTTATCTGTTCCCTCTTCAGGCAGGGACAGAGGTGCAGGCCTGGGAAAGCAGAGTGGGGAGAGGGGAGGAGGGACAGATTTCAGCCCCACTCCTGCCCTCTTCAGGTACCCTGTGCGGGGCACAAACCCTAAAACAATACACAATGGCCCTAAACCTCCACCAGAAGTAGTCCTCCAAGTCTTCACCTGAACAAATAGATTTTCTAAGAATGGGAGAAATGTGTTCTTCTCCTGATAAGAAAAGTTCAATTTATCTCCACAACTTCATCAAAAATTCCAGCACACGCCAGGCGTGGTGGTGCACGTCTGTAATCCCAGTACTTGGGAGGCTGAAACAGGAGGATTGCAGGTTCGTGGCCAGCCTCAGCCACTTAGTGAGGCCCTCCACAACTTAGTGAGACCCTGTTTCAAAATGAAAAATAAAATAGGGCTGAGGGGGTGTTGCTCAGAGATAGAATGCCTCTGGATTCAATCCCCAGTACTACCAAAAAAAAAAAAAAATCATGGCACAGATCACATCTGAGCATCCTGAGGTTGAGTGTTTTAGTCAGCAGTCTCGCCGCTATGATCCAAACACCTGACACACAAAACTTAGAGGAAGGAAGATTTATCTGCTTACAGTTCTGGAGATTTTGGCCCATATACATGTGGACCCCCCCAAAAAAAATATATATATATGTATGTATATATTCCATTTTATACCGCTGCTGATCAGGAACCAGGGCTGCAGGTCCTTAGGGTACAATGGTAGGGAGGAGAGAGAGAGCAAAGGTCAGAGAAAGAGGGTTAGAGCCAGGCACTGCAGTTGGGCGGGGCTAGGACACACACACACACACACACACACACTGGGACCCTCCCACCACCACCACCACCACCACCAAATGCATGCCCTCTAAGCATGGCTGTCTCCAGAGAATGAGGTCTGGGAGGCACTTTGCATCCAAACTATAACATTGAACAACGACCAGGAGGCTGAGCGACAGAGACCAGACCTCCCTAAGCCTGCACCCCAGTCTCATCCTATCATGTCTCAACACAACCTCAGCAGTGCCTCCATTTTAAAGCCCTGACATATTAAGTACCTTTGGAATCTTCCAAAAGGCTTATGCATGTACGACTAGCAATGGGCAAACAAGACTGATACGACCATACTTGTATCATCTGCAGAACACCTCACCAGTCTGGGTTTGTTTCACCTGCCCTGGGGAGGCATACTTGTGAGTGACCCATTCTTGTTGAAATTTTTTCAAAGAAAGTGTTTCAGTATTCTAATCTCAAGTGTGTCAAACATCTGTTGCGGTGGTTAGTGGTAACTTCTAGTGTTCAGTTATTTCCGCAAGTATGATACTTTGGTGCTAGTAGGACTTGATTTAATTTCATGTTGCAACTAGGAAAACTGAAATCAGAGGGGGGCAGTGGCCTGCCTGAGATCACTCTGAGAGTCAGGACTTAGCTGGAGCTATAGCCCATTTAAGCCCTTCCTGTGTTCACCCACTCATTCACTGATTCATTCATTCACACAGCTCCTTACTGAGCACCCACTCAGTGGCAGGCACTGTGCTTGGTGCTGGGAAGAGAGTGTGGACAGGACAAACCCCTTTCGTTATGGCAGTTGAGACAGACAACTAGTAAGTAAGCAAATAAGCAAAACTGTGCTAGATCTTGGCAGAGGGGCCTGACGGCCGCCTGGAAGGGGAATTATGAAGCTGCTACACAAGGATGTGAAAGAGCCCGTCATGGAAAGAACCAGAAGGAGGGTATTTCCAGTTAAAGGAACTGCAAAGGCCAAGGCAAGCTTTCGTAACCAAGAAGCCAGGAGGTGGGGAGCACCCAGTGGGATCAGGAGGGAGGTGAGCAGCAGGTCCTGCAGGATCTGCTCTGCCCCTGGTGGAAACCACCAAAGAGGCCGAGCGGGAGAGCAAGGCTCTGGCTTTGGACTGTGGAAGAGGCCCCCAGACTCTGATGTGCAGTGATGCCAGTCTCCCCTCCCTGACTCCTCGATGCCCCCTCTGCACCATCCGGCCACAGCACTGCGATGAGGGATGCCCACAGCTGTGTCCCACCCCGCCATGATGGGGAACCCTGTCTGCCCGCTGCGGACTGAGCGCATACCCCCCAATTCACATGTTGAAACCCTGCTCCCCAGTGTGATGGTGTCAGGAGGTGGGGTCTTTGGGAGGTGGTCAGGGCAGGAGGAGAGGCCCTCACCGATGGGATCAGTGCCCTTATAAAAGACCCCGAGAGCTCTCCCGCCCGGTTTATGCCCCACGTGAGGCTACAAGAAGATTGCCATCGCAAACCAGGAATCGGGCCCTCCCCAGATATTGAATCTGCCAGCAACTTGATCCTGGACTTCTCAGCCTCCATAGCTGCAAGACCTAAATGTTTATCATATAAGCCACCCAAGCTATGGTATTCTGTCAAGCAGTACAAATGGACTAAGTCATTACCCTTGCCAGGTCTTCTCTACCTACAGAGCTCTGTGCTGCACAGAAAAGCCAACACCTGGCAGGTAGCTGAGCATGAAGTCCTCCAGTCACTCTCATTTAGGTGGGCCCTTCCAACACACAGCAGACACCCCTCCATGTCAGGGGGTTTCTAAAGAATGTTTCCTGCCCCCAGAAAAGGAAGCAATGGCTGCTCTGCACTCTTCCCTTGTGGTTGTTGATTGCTGGCCAAGGGCTCATAGAGCTGCAGAGAAGGGTTCAGGGTCTGTGCTGGATTCTCGCAGATTCCAGGCATGGGCAGGGCAGAGATTGGGCCAAAAAGCTGGAAAGCAAGCTGGGTGTGGTGGCACATGCCTGTAATCCCAGTACGTGGGAGGCTGAGACAGGAGGATTGTGGGTTTGAGGACAGCCTCAGCAACTTAGCCAGCGCCTCAGCAATTTAGCAAGATCCTGTTTCAAAATAAAAAACAAAAAGGGGCCGGGCGTGGTGGCGCACGCTTGTAATCCCAGTACTTTGGGAGGCGGAGACCGGAGGATCCAGGTTCGCGGCCAGCCTCAGCTCTCTCTCTGTCTCTCTCTCTATCCTTAGTGAGGCCCTCCACAACTTCGTGAGACCCAGTTTCAAAATAAAGGATAAAAAAATAGGGCCGCGGGTGTAGCGCGGAGGTAGAACGCCCCTGGGTTCAATCCCCGGTACCGCAAAAAAAAATAAAATAAAATAAAAAATAAATAAATAAAAGGGCTGAGGGTATATCTCAGTGATAGAACACCACTGAATTCACTCCCCAGTAACACACACACACACACACACACACACACACACACACACACAAATAACAATTATTATAATGTAACAATAGAAATTTTCTTAAACTCCAGCTACAAACACACAAAAATAAGTCAGTGAATCTTATACACATAAATGTTGAACGAAAGAAGCAAGATGCCAAAGAATACAAACAGTATGTAGGGCTCAGTTTATATAAAATTCAAAAGTGAGTAAAATGAAACTGTTAGATATGTATTCATAGGCGGTAAACTTCTAAAGCATGGAGGACCCCTATCAGAATTGGGGTGTGACTGCCTCTACCAGGGAGAGAGGGAATCCTGGCTGGGAAGACACACGGTGGACTCTTGGGAGGAGACAGCATGTCCTACCCCAGCCTCTTGCCCTTAAGGCCACACACACTGGCGGCCTTGAACCCATCACTGCCCAGGGGCTCCGCTACCCTCTGCTTTCTGTTGGCAGTGTTGGCTGCAGCTTTGCACCAAATGGGACTCAGACCACCCCACTGCCATGCCAGGCCAGGCACTGCGTCCTACCAGCTCTGTGCTCCTCAGTTTTCCCATCTATTATGGGGCTTGGTGTCATGCCTGGCCTGGAGGGTAGGATGATAAATGTTAAAGGAGGTTGTGGTTAAGATGTGTGTCCCAGATTCATGTATCGGAAGCTTGGTCCCCAGTGCGATGGGGCTGGGAGGTGGGGCCTGGGGAGACGTGATGGGGTCATGAGGGTGGAGTCTTCGTAATGGACTAATGTCATTATTGTGGGAGTGGGTTAATTACTGAGAGAATGTGTACCCTCTCGCCCTCTCTTCTGCATACCCTCGCTTGCCCTTTCACCTTCTACCACATGATGACGTGCAGCATGATGCCCTTGGACTTCCCAGCCTCCAGAGCTGCGAACTAAATAAACTTCTTTGCTTTATCATTCACCCAGACTGTGATCTTCTGTCATAGCAACAGAAAACAACTGAAACAAAGGCTTTTGGGAGCCACGATCTGAATGCCAGAGATTGTCCAGGCCTCAGCTCCGCTGCTGCTGGGCTGCTGGGAAGTGAGGCCCAGCTAGACTCCCCCCCCAAGGGCTGGCCCAGCCCCACCCCGTCCCGCCCCACCCAGGGCTGTCTGTCAGCGGGACTCAGTATGCCATCTTTCACCAGCCAATGAGCTGGGGCAATGAGGAGCAGGTCACGCAGCCATTTCCTGTTTTAAAACAGGGAACTTGTCAAAGCAGCAGTCACACAACTGCTTGCCGGAGCTTGGAACAGAGAACCCAAGGGGCCATGTAGCCCCCTCCTGGACCCCCGGACACACACAGGGCCCGAAGACCTCAGGTCAGTGATCCAAAGCTCAGGTGGCTCTGTCCGCTGTGGCCTCCATCCCAGCCTCCCTGACTCCCAGGCTCCTGACTCCTTGCAAAGGGTAAGAGATAAACGACGTGTGCAAGTGATCCCGTGCTCAAGCATGTGCAGCCTGGGGCCAGCCAGGCCCCTGCTCTGTGCCTCAGTTTGCCCATCTGTAAAAGGTGAGGTTGACTGACAAGCCCCAGAGGGCACCCACTGTTTGGCTGCCTAGAGTGGCCTGGGTAATGTCCTTTCACTGGACACGTGAGCTGCCTCCTGAAGGCAGCTCCAGCCCCGCTGACCTCACCCCTCCCCAGGCCAGGCCCAGAGAAGAAGGCTCTCGGCCCTGGAGGAGGGGACCGCAGGGACACAGCAGAAGGGCTCAGGCAGCAGGACCCCACTTCCCCCTAGGCCACAGTCAGCCTAGAAGTTCCGACCCGACCCCCCGGGGAGTGGAATCCAACACCCCAGAGTTCAAGTGCCACTCCCCCAGATCCGACATTCCACACGCGGCTCCTGCAGGTCCCTATAAAAAGAGAGGTCACTTGCACCCTTCTTAGTTTGAATTCCTATGCCTAAGTGGTACCCCAGCTTCTTGCTCCATCTGACTGTTTTAATTGTTCCCTTTTTCTGAGGTACAGATATCTGTAATTCTATTGCAGCTTACACCTTAGAATCATTTATTTCACAACTGTTTCTCAAAGCACCTAGTGCAGGCCACACCCTAATAACAGGGACCGCCGTACAGTGCGTGGTGTGTGCGGAGCCCGAGCTCATTTTTACAGGGTCTGACTGACTTAATCCACACTCCAGCTCTGTGAAGGAAGCTGGGTTCTGCTATTATGGCCATTTTGTAGGACACAGAGGCACGGAGAGGTTAACTTGCTAGCCACTCGCTCATCTTGTTTCTTTATCTTGGACATAAATGGAGTTCACACGTAAACCAGCTCCCAGATGCCTGCTCCCTGCCCTCCGACTCACCCTGAGCAGGACAGAGAGAATTGTGCAGCTGAGTCAGCCTGGGTTCGTGTCCTGACACCACGTACCACTCCAAATCTCAGTTCTTTTATTGCAAAGTGGAGATAAAAACAATCTCTATCTCAGATGGTGGTCAGATTAAGAAAGAGAATGTGTGTTGAATGCAGAGTCCAGGGCTGGCCGGCACAAGCATTGGAGACAAATTCCGCTTTGCTCATTGGGTACACTCGCCAGCCGCAAGGCCTTGAGCTAGACTCCAGTGTCCTCATCCGTTATTTGGGGGAACGATGGGTTTTTGTGGGCAGTCAATTAGATAGGGAGTGATATTTATCTGGACAAACCAGCCTCTTTCTCCCAAGTAATCACTAAACTTATTACCTTCACTTGAACTCACCTCATTTAAAATCCAGAGCAGCTGGGCATGGTAGTGCACACCTATAATCTTAGTACTTGGGAGGCTGAGACAGGAGGATCACAGGTTTGAAGCCAGCCTCAGGAACTTAGCAAGATCCTGTTTCAAAATAATAAATAAAAAGGGCTGAAGGCGTAGCTCAGAGGTAGAATGCCCCTGGGTTCAATCCGCAGTACCACAAGAATAAAAATGAAACAAAATTCAGAGCAATTTGATAGTACAAGGATCATAACCCTAAGAGAAGGGTGTGCAGCACCTGAAGCCATCTGTCAGCAGAGGGGCAGCCCCAGGTGGGCAGGCATTGTCGCTCCCCCCTGCCTGCCAGCAGGGAATGGGACATGGATTCCGGTCACCCCAGGAACCCCAACATGAGTGGGCACTTACTGTTCTCTCTTCCACCCCTGGCAGCCCTGGAACATGGCAAGTCCCGCGCACCTGGAGAGCCCCGGCTGGATAAGACCCATAACCCAGTGCGCGTCAAGGACTGAGCAGGAAGCACTCACCACGGGCCCAGACCTCCCATGTGCGGGACCTGGAGGACGCTTAGGTGGGCCTGAGGCTTAGGGCTCAGGGAGGGGAATAGAGGTCTAAGGACATGTGAAGTATAAATGTGGGTCCCTTCAATGGGTACATCAAGACAGCCTGGCATGTCTCTTAACTTGCATTGTCCCAAAGTAGACCTGAGACAAGGACTGGGGGCGGGTTGCTTATCCGGGAGATGCTCCTAGGAGGCAGGCAGGGAGTGGGGAAGCTAGGAAGGGAAGGGCAGAAGCCAGGACAGGGTATCAATGAACAGATGACTGGGGAAGGCAAAGGGACCCGGGGCGGGTCCTCTGGGAGGGCGTATGGACTGTAGCCCATCGTCATTGCAACCAAGGGAATGGGAAGCCAGCCTATTCTCCACCAGCCCTGTCCTGCATCAGTTGAGGAAGGCTCCTGAGCATGCTATGGCTCCAGAAAGCCTGCAGGGTAAAAGTCATAGGTGTTTCCCTTAGGAAGCCAGTAGCATGTTCCAGAACAGTGAGCGCCAAGGAGGGCCTGGCCTGGCACCAACACATCTGCTACAGTGCCATCTCCTGGAACAAATCTCTTCTTACAGTCATTCAAAATGGATGCACTGAACACGGGCGGTGTTCACTGCAGGGAAACAGGAACAAGCCACTACCCTGGCCCTCAGGTTCAGTAGGGAAACATCAGTGGAAAATCCTCAGAGACACTACAAAGAGGCTATGGGAACAGGTGGAGGCTGTCACTCTAATGCCAAGGGGCAGCTGAAGCGACACGAGGGCTGGATGGACACACTGGACATGGGCTTCTGGGACCCATGCCCCTTGCAATAAATGTGTGATTACTTGCACACTTTGGGTGGGGAATGAGTCTAAGCTTTCTCAACATTCTCAGAGGGCCAGGCGCGGTGATGCATGCCTGTAATCCCAGTACTTTGGAGGCTGAGACAGGAGGAGAGCAGGGCTCAAGTGAGGTTTAAGAAATACTGTTGGTTTCCAGGAAGGGAAATAGGAGGATGAGATTCAAGGCCGAGGAGAGGCACGTGGCAATGACACATGGGCAATGAGGTGAGAGGGTTAGGAAGACCAGCCAGGCTGAAGCTGGACACACATCCACGTAGCTCCCTCCACTGCACCGCTGTGTACACAGAGTCAGCTTTGTAGGAAGAGCAGAAGTAGACAAACCAATTCTTGCCTCTCAGGAGCACAGGGTTTCACAATAGCCGATCTGCAGGCCGGAAGGGGATGATGCAACATGCCCAAGCTGCATTTCATAACCAAGAAACCAGTCTGGGTGATGGGCTATTCGAGGTTGTCAGCGGTGGGTAGATTGAGCCAGCTGGGCACAGGGATCTGGTGATGCCCCCATCGGACCTGTGACTGTGGGGGGGGGAGTAGGGGATAATTACCACTCTTTCTGAATGCTGATATCCCATCCCAGACAGACCCACCCACCTCCCCAAGCCCTTGCCTGCACCGAGCTGGTGCAGACCCCTAAGGCGGCTCTTCTTACAGATGCCCACGGCGGCCCGAGCTCCAGTTCCAGCATGACCACTCGGGAGCTGCAGGAGTACTGGCAGAATGAGAAAGGCCGCCGGAAACCTGTCCGGCTGCTCTTTGAGATCGCTTCCACCCGCATCGAGGAAAGGAGGGTCTCCAAGTTCGTGGTAAGCCAAGATTGGGAAACAAGGGAGCTCCTTCCATTGCCCCCTTCCTGGCCATGGGCAAGTCCTACAGGATCTCATCTTTCTCAACCATGAAATGGGCTGACATGCTTTAACTCACAGAATTCTTGCCTGGAAATGGTCAAAGTGCAAGGTTTCATGCTCAGCACCGCCCTAGGTCCTATGAGGATTAGACATATGAATCACATTCCTGATCCTTAGAAGGAAATAGCCTGGGCAAATCCCGTGGTATCAGGCGTTAGTCATCCGTGTCCCTTCTCTGCTGATTTTGTCATATCCTTATATCATTTACTATTATTATTCACTTAAGGATTTCTTTAAATTGGGTCACTTTTTAAAAAGTGGAAGACCAATATCATATGGCATAAGGAAACGTAATTTAAAAAGTAAATACAAAGAGAGCTAAGTGCTGTCATTAACTTCTGGCTGGCTACTGGGGCTGTGGACAGCTCTGTGCTTGGGGGCCGCTATCTGTGTTAGACTGGAATTCCAGCCTGTGCTAAGGAGATTAACAGCCACACTCCACTCCTCTTCTCCTTTTAATTGGGCCCAGGATAATAACAGTAGCTACCACTGAGTGCCAACAGCATGCAGGGCACAGTTCCAAGTGGTTTTGGTGCATGTACTCAATGAATCCTCATCTGGTGAATGAAGTAGGTACTATTCCCATCCTCAATTTATGGGTGAGAAAACCGAAGCTCAGAGTGGTTAGACTACCTATCTAAGACCACACAGCTACATCATGGTGGGGCTGGAATTATAACCTAGGCAGTGTGGCTCCAGAGTCTGTGACCTTAATCAGTATTCTCTTAAAAGAGAATTGGAAGTCAGGCATGGTGGCGCACGCTTGTAATCCCAGTACCTGGGACGCTGAGACAGGAGGATCCGGCTTCGCGGCCAGCCTCAGTTACTTAGTGAGGCCTCCGCAACTTAGTGAGACCCTGTTTCAAAATAAAGAATAAAAAATAGGGCTGGGGGTGTAGCTCGGAGGTAGAATGCCCCTGGGTTCAATCCCCAGTGTCCCACACACACAAAAAAAGAGAGAGAGAATTGGAACAAGCGGGGTGTGGTGGTCCATGCCTGTAATCCCAGTACTTGGGAGGCTGAGACAGGAGGACCACAGGTTTGAGACCAGCCTGAGAAACTTAACGGAGCTCTCAGCCACTTACTGAGACCTGGGGGTGTACCTAGAGAAAGAGAATTGGCACAATAATTTCTTGCTATGTCAATTCCTGGCCAGTGTGCCTAAAGGATGCTATAAGGTACCAGAAACCAATTGCCAAGTGTTCCGCACAAGAAAACACAGCTCATATCCACACTTGCCAGTTCAGAACCCAGAGGCCTGGCTTGGACCATGTAAAGCCAAGAGGGTCCCCAGGCCCCCTGCACGGGCTGGTTCCTGTGGTTTATTCTCAGAGATGCCTCCATGGCACTGTGTTTGCTATTCCAGGGTTGGCTTTTCTTTTTCTTTTTCTTTTTTGTACTGGGGATTGAACCCAGGGGCATTCTACCGCTGAGCTACACCGCCAGCCCTTTTTGTTTTTTGTTTTGAAATAGGCCGGGTGTGGTGGTGCACACTTGTAATCCCAGTACTTGGGAGGCTGAGACCGGAGGATTGGGTTCGCAGCCAGCCTCAGCTATTTAGTGAGGCCCTCTGAACTTCGTGAGACCCGGTTTCAAAATAAAGTATAAAAAATAGGGCCGGGGGTGTAGCTCGGAGGTAGAACGCCCCTGGGTTCAATCCCCGGTACCGCAAAAAAAAAAAAAAAAAAAAAAAAAAAAAAGAAAAAGAAAGAAAGAAACAGGTTCTTGCTAAGTTGCTGAGAGTCTCAATAGATTCCTGAGGCTGGTCTGGAACCTGCGATCCTCCTATCTCAGCCTTCCAAGTACCAGGATTACAGGGGTGCGCCACTAAGCCTGGCTCAGGATTGACTTTTGTCACGAGTCCCCTTTATAGCTCAGCAGATGCCCAGGCGTTACGAGAACTGAATGTAAGGATAACCATTTTCAGGACATTATCAGAGCCGTTGTCATAAACATGTCTTCTTGCCCACCCTCCCACGCCCATGTCGTCCAAGTGTCTCTCCCCTCCTCCACCCAGATGTACCAGATCGTCGTCATCCAGACGGGGAGCTTCGACAGCAACAAAGCTGTCCTGGAAAGGCGCTATTCGGACTTCGACCAGCTCCAGCGAAGCCTGCTCAAGACGTTCCGGGAAGAGATGGAAGACGTGGTGTTCCCCAAGAAGCACCTGACCGGGAACTTCTTGGTGGAGACGATCTGCGAGCGCACGCTGGCGCTCAAGGAGTACCTGGGGCAGCTCTACGCCATCCGGGGCGTGCGCCGCTCGCGCGCCTTCGTGGACTTCCTCACCGGGCCCGAGCTGCGCGAGGCCTTCGGCTGCCTGCGCGCCGGCCAGTACGCGCGGGCGCTGGACCTGCTGGCGCGCGTGCTGCCGCTGCAGGAGAAGCTGACGGCGCACTGCCCCACCGCCGTGGTGCCCACCCTGTGCGCCATGCTGCTGTGCCACCGCGACCTGGAGCGCCCCGCCGAGGCCTTCGCGGCCGGGGAGCGCGCGCTGCAGCGCCTGCAGGCCCGCGAGGGCCACCGCTACTACGCGCCGCTGCTGGACGCCATGGTGCGCCTGGCCTACGCGCTGGGCAAGGACTTCGCGTCGCTGCAGGGCAGGCTGGAGGAGAGCCACCTCCGCAAGCCCGCGCACCGGGGCGTCACCCTGAAGGAGCTCACCGTGCGCGAGTACCTGTCCTGAGCCGCCGGCACCCTGGCAGGGAAGCCGGAGACGGGGTCCCGTGGCTGCGGTGGGTCCTTCGGCGTTGGTTTCCAATGGGAGGATCCATTTGGACTCTGACTTGCGGGGTGACTGTGGGCAAGCTCCTCCTCTGCTCTGTATGGAACAGGGGTGCTCCTGGGACTGCAGGGAGGCCTCTGCCTGTATCTCGTGAGCCCTGGATGCCAGACTCACTGCATCTCAAAACCAGCCGCGGAAATGTTGGAGAGTAACATCCACCTTACCCATGTGCTGGGGCGCGGGAGGACGGAGCTGGCAGACGCTCTCTCCAACTGCGCTGGGCTTTCCTTTCTGCTTCTGGGCCTCAGCACTGCTTACAAACAGTCCCGCCCATTATCCTACTATTCTAAGCTACTCCCATTAGCGCTGAGACCTCTCTCAGCAAATTCAAAGCTCATTGTTCCCTTCCACGACAGCCGCGCCCTACACCTACCCCAGGGTGGAGGTTGTAGTCAGCCTTCCAAGAGTGCAGGATACTGGGCCAAGAAGCAATTAATAGTGTCCTAAGACTCTGACTCGGGCATGATTAGAAAGGGAAGCCGCCAACGATTTCTCTGGCTAGGATGCAAGTACACATGGCCTAAGGGTAGGTTTTCAGTCATGTGGCAGCTGTTCCTTGAACAGTGTCCTTGGTCACGTAGACATAGCCCTGGAGGTGTCAGGAGATACTCAGTGGAGCCTCTAGGGAGAAAAGGGACTGACTCCTCCACGGCGCCCCTCATGGTGTTCCTGAAACCTCTCTGATGGACGAGGAGACCCTTGACCAAGGTCTACTATCAGGAAAGGACTCACACGGTGGACCACAGAGGAAAAGGAAGTCTGGACCATCTGGCTGAGCTTAACAGGGTGCTAAGAGACCAGAACTTGGAATCCTTAATGTGGGGAACCACTTTGGCCTGTGCAGGGATCTGGCCTGGAAGAGTAGCAGTAGACAAGCATTCACTAAACTGCACCAGAATCTGTGCAACAGCGACACCTGTGGCCACCACTCTAGGGGCCCCATCGGGCTCTGTCCTTGAGGTGAGAAAAAGACCAACAGACAGCTTTGGACAAAGAACGCCCTGGAGTCACTCAATTTGCTCTAGAAGGAGGACATTTCGGGGAAGGGGGGAAGAGATTGGAATTCTTAAAAAACTGTGCATATAAAAAATTAGAATGTTAAATGGAAAAATAAAAGCTGTGACTCTATTTGTAATAGTGAAGCAGATCATGGAAACATTATAAATTATTTCATCAAGTCTAAACTGGTCTCAGTTGTAAAATACACCAAATATTCACTAAGAAAGAAAAAATTGCCAAAACATGGGGAAATTAATAGGAGATTCCAGCAAAAAAAAAAAAAACCTCAGTAACAAAGAGTCCAATATAAGGGTCCCAATATAAGAGTTAATAAGCCCAATATAAGGGTCACCCTGAAATAAACCACTGCTATGGGTGGGGTGCCCCCACCAAAACTCATGCTGACATTTAATCCTCATTGTGAGGTATTAAGAGGGTGGTGTTTGGGGGTGGAACCATTGGGAGGGGCTTAGGATTAGATGTTGCCTTGAAGGTGGGAACCCCATAGTTGCATTAGTGACTTTATAAGAGGAAGTGTTACCCAGGCTAGCACGCTCGCTTTGTCTTGTCTTGGAGGCCCTGAACTGCCATGGGATTCTGCAGCCCCCACAAACAAGAAAGCCCCTCACTAGGTGCAGCACCTAAACTTTGGGCCTCCAGAACCATGACCTGAATAAACCTTTATTCTTTATAAACTTCCCAGGCTGTGGTATTCAGTTATAGCAACAGAAAATGGACCAAGACACCTGCTATGCACACAGGGACAACGAGGATATTTGCATGAATCAAAGTTGGCACTGGGTAGAGAATGGGAAATCTCTGAGAACTTGGACTACATGCTAGTGCTCACCCACGTTTGGGGGCTGAGTACACACAGCGTGGTCCAAAATAACTGAAGCAGATTGGTCATGTTAAAGTGGTTTCAGATGGAGGTGTTCCTGCTACTGCAACTGCAAACTCTCTCTAAAGGAAGTCAGGCTGGGTCTACTCAACAAACAGTGCAAGGCAGTAAAAGGTGGAAATAAACCTGCATCTCAAAATCATATGTATGTAGTATTGTGGGGGGGTACGTACAGAGAAAAAGTGCCTATATGGGGTAGAAAGGTCCTACAAAATCATCTAGAAGAATTCCCCATCGGTACCCCCAAAGAAGGGCTGGCTCCCCACATAGCACACAGGACCTATTCTGGTTTCCTGAAAAGGGACTGGCCCCAAAGAGCAGCTGTGGGACCCCAGCTCACCCCTTCCTGAGGATACACAATGCTGCCCTTCCCAGTTCTTCCAGCAGCCTTGGCCCGTGGGCGCATGGGAGTTTCTGCGGGTCACGTGCATTCTGTCCTTATCCTCTATGGGCTCTCCTGTGGCCAGGAGGACCACCATGGCCATCTCCTCCTGGCACCTGCCATTTGCTGCAGGAGTCAGAAACTTGCTCATTTCTTGGGGTCCTGGAATAAGTCCTTGAGGTCCTTAGCCCCTCGTCCAGGGAGCTTTCCTTGTGGCCCCCTGGTACCCCAGTGGGATACCCACTTCCCTGTTTTCCTGGGCTCCTCGCACCACACCTGCATCACTTAGTCCTTGTTCCAGGGGACTTTGGGGGTGGTGACAACTGGGACTGGAACTCTTTTCCTGCCTTCCATGAGGAGCACCTGCCTTCAATACTCAGGGTGGGTCCCAGGGACTAGCAGCATCGACCTCCCCAGAGCTTGACAGAAATGCAGAATTTCAGGTCCTGAATTTCAGGACCTGCATTTTAACAAGGTCACCCCCTCCCCATGCCCCCACTCTCACCCCCACGGGGGAGTCTTTTCTGTCTACCTTCAAGTGTGCAAAGGTTTATGGCCGTCTGACTTGAGGGTACTTGAGGAAAGTCACCCTCAGAGCCTGGGCACGTGCTGTCCTGGCTTCTTCTTCACCCCCACCTGTTCTGCCCCTCTTCTGGCAGAGCTCTGAGCAGCAGCACCATGCCAGCCTCGCCCATCAACTTGCTCTGGGCACTTGACCCTGGAGGCTCAGGGCCCAGCGTCCTGTGGTTTGCCCCTTTGGGTGGGATTAGGCATCCTCCTGAGACCGCAGCAGGGATGCCTCAGGCCTCTTACAGCGTGGCAGTCCTCACTCTAGTACTGCCGGCACAGCCCCACTTAGACTTTGATCTCATCCAATTTATAGTGGACACAGACATCCTGAGGGGGTAAGTGACTTGCCCAGGGCGACACAGCTCAAGTTGTAGAGTGGGATGTTAAGCTCAGGCCTGTTCAATCCCAAACTGGTATTTCACTCTCTGAGCCCCAAGCTGGAGAAGAGGAAGAGGAGGGGATATGACCCTGGTCCTCTCAAGGGTCCTTCAAGGACACTTCATTCATCTCTGTTTACAGACAGGGAAACTGAGGCCTGAAGAGATGACTTCACTCTGGGTCACATGACAGGGATGGCACCAGGACCAGACCTGGGATATCCACATCAAAGTGATCTGCTCTGATAAGCAAGGCAAACTAAGTAATCCTGGGTTCAAATCCCAGGAAGCCCTTGGGGGTCACCTAGCCAGAGCTGGGGGTGCAGGGTCAGCGTCAGGGCCTGGGCCAGGGCCCCTAGTCTGGCCTGGTTTCCTGGCTCCAGGCCAGAGGCTCAGTTCATGGTGGGTCTGGCCCTGAAGCCACCAGCCCTTAGCTCTCCCCTGCTAGCTGAGACTCTCCTGTGGAGCAGCTAAACCAGCGCTAACTTCCTGTCGGTGCTGGAGGGAGCTCCCAACAATCCCAGCAGGTCTGTCCCCAGCAGGCCTGTCCCCAGTAGGTCTCTCAAGGGCTCAAGAACCAGGCTAGGCAGAGCTGCTTCCCCAGCGCTGCCTTTCTGGAATCTTCCTGCTTGGTTGCAGGCTCTTCCCTTTGGGGCCCAACAATACCACCACCTGTCTGATCATTTACTCGCTGTTTTCCTTTTAGCAGTCTCCTTTTATTTATGTAAATTTATTTGAAAAAGAAACTTCCTGTTACTACCCTAAATGGAAAATCAGAATCATTTGCTCTAATTAGAAGGTAGCTATTAAAATAACCAAAATAAAACCTACAGCGGAGCCAGCGTGGTGGCACACACTTGCAATCCCAGTACTTGGGAGGCTGAGACAGGAGGATCGCAGATTCGCAGCCAGCCTCGGCTACTTATAGTGAAGCCCTCCGCAACTTAGTGACACCCTGTTTCAAAATAAAGAATTAAAAAATAGGGCTGGGGGTGTAGCTCGGAGGTAGAATGCCCCTGGGTTCAATCCCCAGTACCCGCCCCCCCAAAAAAACCTACAGCAGTTATTATACTCCAACAGGCCTTGGCCTGAGACAGGCTGCCGGAGGCCCTAGTTGAAAGACAGAGAAAGAGAGAAACAAGTGCAGGGACCTGTTATCAGCAAGCCGAGCCTTCTCTTTGATTGACTCAGCAGTACTGGAAAATACTGCAAAAAGAGGTAAGTTTCCAACCACATGCACCATCTCAGATCATCGTGTCTCACCCAAGCATGCTGGAGCCTTTGCAGCCTGGCCCTTGTTGTCCCCATGGCCCCAGTCTCCCCCGGGCCCCCAAGCCCTGTGCTCAGCCCCGCCTGCTCTCCAGCCCCCAAGTCATGGGCCTGCCCTGGCTTTGATCGCCCATCCTCGCCATCAACTGGAGAGGTCGTGCCCAGGGCCAGCTCCTCGCTTCGACGTCATGTATCAGGTGAGGCCCCAGATGGAGAGAGTTGCTCTGGGCTGGTTGAAGTCTGGACCTGTGGCATGTCTTCTGATGGGTGTCACTGCCCACCTAGCCTGGGCCCCTGATGAAAGCAAGAAAGTGCCCTTCTCCAAAGAGGCCCCGCACTGAGCCCCGCCCTCCCATCTCACCCAGAACAGGCCTTCTTACTAGCTCTCCGTGGAACCACTTGTTTTCCCACAGGGTACTCCTGCCACGTCCCAGACCCTGAGAAGAGCGGGGGATGCAGCAGTGACCAGAACTGACCTCGCAGAGTGGGATAGAAAGATGTCCCTCTGCCAAGTGGCTGGAGAGGACTCCTCAGAGGAGGAGCTGTGCAAGGGAGTCACAGAACGCAAGGGAACCCTCCGTGGAGCACGGGGAGGTGGAAATTTCAGGCAGAGGGAAAGTGGGAGCTGAACCCTAAAATGGAACCTCTCTGACCATCGGGATCTTTGGTTTGTGTCTGCCTCACCTGCTGTGTGGCCCTGGCTGTGCCACCGAGAGAATGGGCTCCAGGGATAACAGCAAAAAAGCCTTGGCCAGTACCTAGCTCCAGCCCGACTTCCTTTAGAGAGAGTACACCCATGTCATTCCATGTTGCAGTGAGCAGCTCCTGGCAGAGACAGGCAGGGGAGCTTGTGTTTGGGACATGTGGTCCCTTTCAGTTGCAAGTGTTGTAAACCCCAGTCAGCCAGACAAGGAAGGAACCTATTATCTACAGGCCCCGGAGTAGACTAGCTTCGGGCTGAGTTGGAGCCTAGCGCTCAGACTTCGTCCTCAGGTCGGTCTCTCTCTCTCACTTTCGTTTTCCCCGCCTCTTACTTCTGCTTTCCTCTGCTTGCCTTCTCTCCTCGCAGTGACAAGATGGCTGTAGCAGCTCCAGGATTACATGCACCCCTCTGGCAACCCCCAGGACTCTCCTGTCCAGGGTTCTGGTGAGGGCCATACCTATAGGATATGTAGGACACACACACCCCGGTCCTTTCCTGAGGAGCCCCAAACCCCACGATGCACAATCACAACTAGCATGTCCGTCAGGGTGGCCTTGTGTGGAAATAGTTCTTGAGCACATGGCTTTGTAAGCCGCCCTTCACACTGCGACTGTATCTCAGGAGCATCTCCCTGTAAGAGATAGTATCCTAGCATGCTATTCTTAGTGGTTTCATTGTATTCCGGGGCATATGCAATAGTTATTTTAGCCATACCTTGATGTGGTGCTTTTTCCTTATTTCAGGCAACACTGTAGCAAACACCTTTGACATAGGTCTTTTTGTATTTGTGTGTTTTAAAGCAATTTTTAACAGTGGCATTTCTGAACTTACATACACTTCTTTTGGTTCTTTTAAAAAAATCTATTAATTTAATTTGAGGTGCTGGGGATGAAACCCCGGGCTTCACACATACTAAGCAAATGCTCTACCACTGAGCTATGCCCTCAGCCCTAATTTTATTTTTTAATTGGAAAATAAAAACTGTAATTTATGAATCAATACTTTCAATGATTTTGATAATGTCACTTAATTTCTCCCTCTCAGGAAAGGCTGCACTAACTCATTCCTCCACCAGATAAGTGTAAGAGGTGCCAATTCCTAGAACCTTCAGTAATATTGGCATGTTGAACTTTGTGTGTGTGTGGGGGGGGGTACTGGGGATTGAACCCAGAGGCATTCTACCCCTGAGCTACACCCCCAGCCCGATTTTATTTTTTGTTTTTGAAACGGGGTCTCGCTAGGTTGCTGAGTTGAACTATTTTTAATAGTTTAATCTTCGGCCCCTTCCTGGTACAATCCCTTCCAGAGGCAGGAGGGAGCCGAGTAACTGATCCAGCAGTTCACGGAGCGGCCAGCAGGCGGCGCTGCCGTCCCGGCGGCTCCAGCGCTTCCCGGAGCTCTGGGCTATGGGAAAAGAAATTGAGGGAGGGAAATTGAGCTTTTCTCTAGGAAGAAAGACACGACTTTTAAAGCCGTCTGGAGGGGTCTGAAGCAATGCGAGAAAGAAAGGGCTTTGCAGGGGAAGTTCCCATCGCTGCCTCCACAGCCACCTCCCCAAGTTTTTGTTGGGGAGCCCCTGAGGGACTGCCACCTGGGGTTCGGGACCTCACCTTCTCCTCTCTGCCCCCCTCCTCTTCCTGCAGCTCAGAGGCCCCACCAGGCAGAAGGAGGCCGCTGCCCCCAGCATGGCGGCCACCGCCCCTCCACCTCCCATAAAGGGAACCTCTCCTCTACAAAATAGGTCGTGCAGGCGAAAGGATGCTTGTCGTTAACTACACGGCCGGATGACACCTTCTCCATGTGGGAGAGCAAGCCCTTTCCCGATGTGGGAGTCATGGGTACCCCAAGTCCTCATCACACTGCATGGGGGGTGCCAGGCAACTCCCCAGGCCCCACCTCCGACCTTTTGGGGACCCAGATAGTGGAGGTGGTAAGGTTCCCTTCCATGCGACTATGAAGGGAGGGGAGCGCACTGGCAGGGACGCACACCTGGACTGCTTTTTAATTCACTGTAGACGCCAGGGCCGGTCCAGAGATTGTCTGGAAACACCCGCTACAGGAATAAGTAGAAAGGAAGCAGGGAGGCACCGTTCCTTGCTTGTTAGAGTGTAAATTGTACAGCTACTTAGGAAAAACACTTAGCACCACCTAGGGCGGAACATAAACTTCCTGGTAGACATCCACCAGTCCCGCGGGAGGAATATGCCCTACAGAGAGAGGCACTTCTGTGGTTTAGGTAAGAGTGCCCCAAAGGCCTGTGTGTTGAAGGGGTGGTCCCCCGCCTGTGTCACTGTTGGGAGATGGTGGACTCTTAAGGAGGTAGGGCCTGGTGGGAGGAAGTTTGGACATGGAGGCTGGGCCCGTGAAGGGGATATTGGGACCCCAGCTCCTTCCTCCTCCTCTCTTTCACAACGGCCATGAAGTGAATGGCTTTGTCACATGCTACTGCTATGATGTGTCGCCTCGCCATTAGGCCCAAAAGCAACAGGACCAACCAGCTGTGATCAAGAACTTCCAAAACCATGAGCCAAAACAAGCCTTCTCTCTTTATAAGCTTTCTTAGGAATTTGTTACTGTAACAGGAAGCTGACTATCACAGGCACTGAGTCCCCATCCAGTCAGAACTGGGATTTGAACCTGAGGCTGCTGCCCCCAGCCCTGCTTCCTCGGGGTGCTGAAGTGCTGATGGCAGCCGGGGGGCGGGGAGGGATTAGATGAACCTGAGGTTTCAGCCTAGCGAGCTGTCCAGACCCAAATACCTCACACCCACCCAGCTGGCGCAGTGCTCGCGCCCACCCCCATTTTACAGAGGAGACTGAGGACAAGGGTGAGCTGGCCAGCCCTAAGTCACATGCTTGTAAGAAGTAGTGCTGGGGTCTGGCTTCAGAGCCTGCCTGGGCCTTACCCATGGTGCCATGCTGCCTGCCACCCCAGCCATCCCCTCCAAGGAGCTCCCCAGCGTTGGGGCACCAGCCTCTGGGCTCGCTAAAGTGGACGCCCTCCCTCTGCTTGCCTCCTCTGCGCCCGGCTCCAGACCCCAGCATGAACTCCATCGGTAGCATGTCCGGAAGAACTGGCTCCTGTGGATGCACGACAGGCCAGTGGACAAGACATACGGCCAGAAAGGAAGCCCTGTGCCACCTTCCAAGCTGACGAAGTGTACAGGACCAGCGTTTGTCATTCGAGGGGCAGTCGCGGGGTATTTAGGTTGGAGGGGGTTACAGAGCTAACCCAGTGCAAGTGTCAGAGTCTTTTCTTCAGATGAAATTTGATACAGTAACCCAACCTATGAGAGAGACTAAAGTCATGATTTTCTAGATGGGGCTCCATTTAGGAACCACAGTGATGCCCTAGTCCTGTAATTTTGCTGATAAGAAAAGAGTCTCAAGGTCACAGAAGACTTGAGTAGCAGAACCAAGACTCAGCTCCCACATCCAGGCTCGTTCTCCTGTCCCAAGGGTATAGGAACACAAACATACATTCCAAGAGGAAGACGTAAGCCTGATTTTTTTTAAAAAAATCCATTTATTTCAAGATGGTACACTTGGATTCCCATATAGCTACTGGGATAGAATTGTCTAGTCATTAAGTTTCAAGGCCTCATTTATAGCATTGCCATGTTTAGCTTGGGGTCCACTGGGACCAGGGGACCATCCCGATGGACTCCTCTGCCTTCACCTCTCTGCACAGTCCTGCAGAGCACCTGCCTCCTAGAGCAGCTTTCCCTTGGCGTTCTTGCAACTTCCTCTACTTCCTGAGGTGATGGACGGGCTGCAGGTATCTGCAAATGTGATAAGATGTTCCAGAACATTCCCTGGGTCAGTGAGGAGACAAAGAGGCCCAGGAAGGAGCATGAACCAGGAGTCATGTGTTGAGTGTCTCTGGGTTTTGTCTGTCCAGCTCTTTCTGGAAACAGTACCCAGTTATTCCCCTTTAGGGAGATGCCCCTCGCCAATTCCCAGTCTGCGTGGTATGGCCAGCCCTCCACTCATGGGCCTAGGTTTCTCTGCTCGTAGGATGTATTCATTTCCTAGGGCTGCTATAACATTGGCCACAAACCAGGAGGCGTGAGCTTGCCCTTGGAAGTGGAAGTCTGAAATCCAGGTGTTGGTGAGGCCGTGCTCCCTTTGAGGTTGTAGGG
Source organism: Glis glis (assembly GCA_004027185.1). Lineage (NCBI taxonomy): Eukaryota > Metazoa > Chordata > Mammalia > Rodentia > Gliridae > Glis > Glis glis. Next base: position 1,735 of record PVJS01032473.1, on the reverse strand, counting down.
GGGAATCCGTTCCATGCCTCTCAACCAGCTTTTGGTAGCTTCCAGCAGTCCTTGCATTCCCGGGCTTGTAGATGTGTCCCTCCAATCTCTGCCTCTGTCCTCACCTGGCCTTCTCCCTGCTAGGCGTGTCTGTGTCCACTTTCCTTCTTAGAGGGATGCCAGTCATCAACTTAGGGCACACTCGAATCCGGTATGACCTCTCCTTAACTCGGTGACACCTGCAAAGACCCTCTGTCCAAATAAGGTCACATCCACAGGTACCGGGGATAGGACTTGAACATGTATTTTAGGAACACAATTCAACCTAGAGTGTAGGCAAGGGGCTGTGCCAGCTGGGGCACAGTGCTTGCTGCCCAACAGCCTGGTGCTCTGTGGCATCAACGATGCTTCGAGGACTGCACCTCATGTTTGTTTATCCAGCCTCATCCGCGGCCATCAAGTTCTCACCCTATCCCAGTGGGCCCCCTGTTAGGGCCACCCTCTTACCTCCCTTCCCTCATGGGATGGTGGGGATGGGTCTGCCTCGCCCTCATCTTACTTGACAGCTGGATCCATATCTGGGGTGAGGAAGCAGACACCAAGGCTCCAGTTCCATCTGCGACTCCCCCGCCATTCTCCACACCTCCTCAGTTCCCCCAGCCCCTGAGCCCCTGAGCCCCCGCACCCTCAGCTCTCCCCTTGGGGATTGTCACACCTTCCTTGTTGGCCAGCACCCTGACTTCCCTCCTCCACCCCATTCTCCACACAGCCATCAGTGAGTCCTCCTTCCCTCCCTCCCTCCCTTCCTTCCTTCCTTCCCTTCCTCTCTCTCTCTCTCTTTCTCCCTTCCTTTCTTCCTTCCTTTCTGATACTGGGAATTGAACCCAGGGGCATTCTACCTCTGATTTACACCCCAGCTATATTTTATTTTTTTATTTTGAAACAGGGTCTTGATAAGTTGCTGAGAGTCTCACAAAGTTGCTGAGGCTGGCCATGAACCTGTGATCCTCCTGTCTTAGCCTCCCAAGTACTGGGATTATAGGCATGTACCACCATACCCAGTTTAAGTAGGTTTTTATACCACAGAAGTGATCTATCTTGGTGAATGTTCCATGTGAGCTTAAGAAGAATGTGTATTCTATTGTTGGATGAAGTAGTTTATAAATATTCATTATATCCAGTTAATTGGTTGTACTGTTGAGTCCAACTATATCCTTACTACTTTTATGCCTACTGGATCTGTCCATCTTTGAAGAGGAAGGATGAAGTTTCCAACTATAATAGTGGATTCATGTCTTTCTTCTTGCAGTTCTATTTTTGCCTTAGTCTATTTGTTTGTTTGTTGTTTGTTTGTCTTGGTACTGGGGATTAAACCCAGGGGCATTCTGTCTCCAAGCTATACTCCCAGCCCTACTTTTTTTTTTTTTATTTTGAAACAGAATCTTGCTAAGTTGCTGAGGGTCTTGCTAAATTGCTGAGGCTGGTCTCAAATCTGCAATCCTCCAGACTCAACCTCCCAAGTATTGGCATTACAGGTGTACAACACCCCAGCTAAATTATCATGAGTGTTTTTATTTATTTATTTGTTTGTTTTCTGATGCTGGGTATTGAAACCTGAGCCTTGACACATGCTAGGCAAGCACTCTACCTCTGAGCTACACCCCCAGCCTTCATTGAGACTGTTCAGAACCACAGTGGGCCAGCTCACTCCTAGCCCACAGCCCCATTAATTTTTTTTTTTTTTTTTTTTTTTTTT
>PVJS01032472.1:0-22762 GCA_004027185.1 Glis glis | reverse complement strand
CTATTTTTTATGCTTTATTTTGAAACCGGGTCTCACGAGGTTGCGGAGGGCCTCACTAAGGAGAGAGAGAGACACACACAGAGAGAGACAGAGACAGAGCGAGAGCTGAGGCTGGCCACGAACCCGGATCCTCCGGTCTCAGCCTCCCAAAGTACTGGGATTACAAGCGTGCGCCACCACGCCCGGCTTATTTCTTGTTTTAAAACAGGGTCTGGCCGGGTTGCTGAGAGTCTTTCTAAGTTGCTGAGGCTGGTCTTGAACCTGTGATCCTCCTATCTCAGCCTTCCAAGTACTGGGATTATAGGCGTGTGCCACCACGCCTGGCTAGGTTTTTTTTTTTATTTGGGAATAGGGGCATAATAGCTCAGTGGTTGAGTGCTTACCTAGCACGTGTGAGACCCTAAGTTTGATCCCCAGCACCGCAAAAAAAAATCAACAACAAAACACTTTTATCTTGATATAATTCTAAATTTGCAGAAAAATTGTTAGAAAGTACAAAGAAATCTCGTAAAACCTTTTACATAGATTTACCACTTGAAATTTTGCCCCATTTTCTTCTTCATTGTCTCTCTATTTGTGTTCATATTACATTCTTCTGAGCCATTTAAAAGTTAAGTTGGAGACATTATGTCCCTTTATCGCTGCATACTTTAGTGGATATTTCCTTAGAACAAGACATTCTCTTACATAACCTCAGTACAGTGATCAAAACCAGGAAATTTATTTTATTTATTTATTTATTTATTTATTTATTTATTTTTTGCGGTACTGGGGATTGAACGCAGGGGCGTTCTACCTCCACACTATACCCCCAGCCCTATTTTTTATACTTTATTTTGAAACTGGGTCTCACGAAGTTGCGGAGGGCCTCACTAAGGAGAGAGAGAGAGAGAGAGAGAGCGAGCGAGCTGAGGCTGGCCGCGAACCCGGATCCTCCGGTCTCCGCCTCCCAAAGTACTGGGATTACAAGTGTGCGCCACCACGCCTGGCAAAACCAGGACATTTATAATTAATAAGACATATAATTTTAATATATATTTAAATTGTTGCAATTTATATTTAAATTTTATCAGTTTCCCCAGCATTGACCTTTTTTTTGTGTGTGTGTGATACTGGGGATTGAACTCAGGGGCAGTCTACCTCCGAGCTACACCCCAGCCCTTTTTATTTTTTGTTTTGAAACAGGGTCTCGCTAGAGTCTGAGAGTCTCACTACATTGCTGAGGCTGGCCGAGAACCTGCGATCCTCCTGTCTCAGCCTCCCAAGTACTGGGTTACAGGTGTGTGCCACCACATCTGGCTGGCATTGTCCTTTGTAACTTTTTCTGGTCCTGGATGTAACCCAGGGTCACTTACCAACATTCACTTGTCTTGTCTCTTTCCCTGGCCCTCTGGCCTTTCCTTGTCATTCCTGACCTTGACTTTTTTTCTTTTACTTTTTGTGGTGCTGGGGTCTGAACCCAGGGCCTCATGCATGCTAGGCTTTACCACTGAACTACATCCCCAGCCCTCTGATCTTGACATTTTTGAAGAGAAGGCCTGTTATTTTGTAAAATTGTAAAATATGGTAGTTTGCATGTGTCTGGTGTTCCTGACTGGCTTCCAACGGTGTATGTGTGGCAGGGATATGTAGGTAGAGATCTGAGAATTGCTCTCATAAGACAGAAAGTGGGTACCAGGAGAAGAAGTGGGGGTCTGAAGGGGAAAATGAAGAGAGAGCGCATATGAGGATCCAGGACAGGGGAGCCTCTTAGTGCACGAGAGCGGGGTGGGCAGGGCCTTGCTATGGGCAGGGGCTGCTTCTGGTGTCAGGAATAAGGTGGATGGTGGCTTCTCTAGGGGATGAGCAGGAGAAGGGACGACCCCTTGAAGCCAGAGCTGGTTTAGTGAGTGTGAGTTCAATGCATACTGTCATTTTCAGATGCATCTGTGTCGTAGAGGCAGCAAAGGTGACCCTGTGGATGAAGGAGGCTTTGCACCTGTTGAGTTGGAAGCACATTTGGTTTGCACCTGTCCCAAGGAGACTCAGAACCTCTGGAGGGCAGCTGCTCTGTTCTGGTCATCTCTGTATCCCCAGTGCTCAGCACAGGGCCCAGCATGGAGCAAGCACCTGGGAGTGTTTGTTGAGTGACTACATGACAGGAAGGAGGGTCCCTACAGACCCTCTCCGCAGCCCATTGGAGCTGGGCGTGCAGCAGGTGGTGGTGCCTACTGGGGACTGATGCAATCATGTTTCTTTCCAGGCCTTGGATGTGTGGGCCACTGGGATCACGCTGTACTGCTTTGTCTATGGGAAGGTGAGTACTGGGGGGCTGCAGAGCTGAGGCAGGCCCAGACCCTTGGCACTGTGGGCCAGACCCAGTGTGCCAGGAGTGGGGGATAGATGCAGGTCCTTCCTTTGTGTCCTTAAGTAGAGTGAGTTTTGCAAGAGCCTGCCTGTCTCAGAGAAGGCTGAGTGAGAAGAGGTTTTCTTCTGTTTTTCTCTTTTCCCCTCGGGAGGGATTGATGTGAAGGATCAAGACAGCAGACATCCAAGGGAGGCGTCGGTGGTGGTGTTGCCTCTCTCCAGCCAGAGTGCTCCCTGGCCCTGTGTCCTTGATGCCGTTCATTCATTTATCCATGCATTCACTCAATCATTTATTCATTGAACAGATTGTCCTTTGTGCTTACTCTGGATCAGACTGGGCCCTGGGGACATCCCACACTGACACGCTGAGACCCCTGCCCCCGGTGCTTCCGCTTTAGTGTCTGCATTAAGGGGCAGGAGGGAATCTCAGTGAACACGTCCCCATACGCCATCGCCTTGCTGCAGGCGGCCGTGAAGCCAGCGGGTACACCAGCGCCATCGTTCCCACAACAACTCCGTTATTCAGTCACATCTGTTGAGCTTATGTGTGTCAAGTCCTGAACAAGTTAGATGAGGTCCTTTCCTTCTCTCGGGGGGCCCTTAGCTGCCCCTTACTCGCAGCCCTACCAAGGAATGGGGCTGGACCTGGTGTGGGTCAGGGCGCTGTGCTACATCCTCTGTCTGCCTCTCCACCCCACAGTGCCCGTTCATCGACGATTACATCCTGGCCCTGCACAGGAAGATCAAAAATGAGGCCGTGGTGTTTCCTGAGAAGTAAGTGGTGCCCCGGGGACAAGGGGGCTCCTGCCTGCCCCTGGGGAGGACTGTCTGAGCTTTAGCAGAGCTTTTGCCCTTTAGGGGCTCCACACCAGCCTGCAGCTCTGGAGGTGGGGTGCTCCCTGGGAGGGGCCCTGAGCAGGCGGGGGGTGGGGTGGGGCTGTGGAGCTGACTGTCCCTTGAGAATTGTAGGGCTTGCACTGTATAGATGGGAGCTCTGAGGCTCAGAGTGGGGCAGGCATGACTGCAGGTCACACATTTACACCGTTCCTTCACCGCAGGCCAGCATGGGGTCCGTGGCACCAACCCGACACAGCCAGCATGCTTCCCATTTCACAGACAGAAAAGTGGAGGCTCAGTTCCCAGTGGGCTAGGATTCGCAGTGGCACTATCTGGGAGGTCTCACTGGTCATCGCTGGTTCTCCCGATTACGGTTTTGGCTCCTGTGGGAGTCGGCCCGAGTTCCTGGCTCCTCATTCTTCAGGGCCCTTTTACCATCCGCTCAAGCGGCTGGGGCAGGACAGAAACCAAAATTGGAGTTGCCCCCCATGACTCCTGCTGTCTTGTACCCACTTCCTGTGTGATCCCCAAGTTCTGTTGAGTCCTCTTCTTACCCATCATTGGACCCCATTGCCACCTGTGCTCCCCGACTATTTCAGGCCCTTCTCAGACTTGTCCAGACCCCCTCTCTCTTCTCTCCCAGTCCAGCCAACACAGTCAGGCCAGGGCAATCCTGGTAAAGCACAACAAACCTGACCATGCCTCCTGCTTCAAGTTTGAGGCTTCCCAAATCCCGCAGGACAGAAGCCATGCCCTGGTTGTGACCATCAAGGGCCCCTGGGTTCTGCTGCCTGCTCATCTGCCGCTGTATCACTCCTGTCCCCTGAGCCCTAGCCAACTGGATCTGGCCCATTTCCTCTTTATGTTTTAACCTCCTGGCTCCTTGCCTCTCTTCTTGCCCTATTCCCTGCCAGGGCTAGCCTGCTCGTTAGCTCAGGAGTTTGCAAAGAGATTAAGCATCTAAGACAACAGAGGAGACCCAACTCGGCAGTCCCAAGAGTGATTTCCTCCTCCCCAGTTTTGGATGGATGGGTTATCCCAAGAACTTCGGTAGCAGAAGACCCTGGAGTTTAGGCAGAGATGATCCAGGCTGCTGCAGGCCGAGAGTGCTGCGTCCCTCCCTGGAGCCCCCCATCCCTGCCCACACTTCTCAGAGGTGTCATACCAGCCTGCTAACCTCCCTGGGCCTTAGTTGCCTCCTCTGTCAAATGAGAGAGGGTCTTCCCTGGCCGCCTGCCAGGGAAGGATAAGATGGTGAGAGGGAGTGAAGGCCCTGGGGCCCATGAAGCAGCTCCTCCCACAGTATCCTCACCATCATGCTACCCCGGAGTGGCCAGCCCCTTGGAGCTCTATGTGTGGTCTCTGCCCTGGAGGGACACTACATCACTTCCCACTCAGGAAAGGAGACATGCACTTGCTCTGAAACTCTCCCCTTCAGGTCCCCTGGGGGACCCTCCTGCTCTTCCTGTCTACCAGTTGGATGTGTCTCTCATCCCAGGGCAGGAAGGGAGAGTGGACAGGAAGTGGTCCTCATCAGTCATCTCACCCTCATTGCTGGGCATGGTGGCCCACTCCTGCAATCCTAGTACTTGAGAGGCTGAGACACAAGGATCGCAGGTTCAAGACTAGCCTCAACAGTGTAGTGAGACTCTCAGCAACCTAGCAAGACCCTGTTTCAAAACAAAAAATAAAAAGGGCTGTGGTTGTAGCTTGTAGGTAGAACAACCCCTGGGTTTAATCCACAGTATCACAAAAACAAAAACAACAGTCTCACCCTCATCTCCCTTCTTCCCCTCTTTAGACCAGAAATCAGCGAGGAGCTCAAGGACCTAATCCTGAAGATGCTAGACAAGAATCCTGAAACAAGAATTGGGGTGCCAGACATCAAGGTCGGGGAACAAGATGTCTTGGGCTGGAGCATAGAAAACAGGCCTCACTTTCCCCTTCCTGGAGAGACCTTTACCAGGACATAGGTTTACTGGGTTTGGGTTTTGGGTTTGTAGGCTTTGGACCCCCTGGTCATTGCTGTGGGATGCCTAGAGTCCTTTGCTGATTGGGTGTCTGTCTGCCTGGGGTCTTAGCCCCTCCCTCCCTTCTGGCCTCCACAGTTGCACCCCTGGGTGACCAAGAATGGGGAGGAGCCCCTTCCCTCAGAGGAGGAGCACTGCAGCGTGGTGGAGGTGACAGAGGAGGAGGTGAAGAACTCGGTCAAGCTCATCCCCAGCTGGACCACGGTGGTAAGAGGGTGAGGGGCTCAAGGCTCCCCTGTCCTGGGAGGGCTCAGGAGGGCGTGCCCATTGCCTGAGACTTGCTCTGTGCTTGGCCCTGTCGGGGGACAGAGGGCTGCCTGGTCAGCCAGCCATTGTGCAGTGCCACAAAGGTCACTGTTTTGCTGGAGGCCCACAGAGATAGAGGTGGTGTTATTCAGCCTCATGATAGGAAGACCAGGAGGCTTGGTGAGGAGAGCGAGTGACTTAAACAGACATGCTGGCAGCCGGGTGTGGTAGCACACACCTGTAATCCCTGTATTTGGAGGCTGAGATAGGAGGAACTCAGGTTTGAGGCCAGCCTCAGCAACTTAGCAAAACCCTCAGCAACTTAGTGAGATGCTGTTTCAAAATAAAAAGGGCTGGGGGTGTAGTTCAGAGGTAGAATGCCTTTGGATTCAATCCCTAGTAGGAAGGGAAGGAAGGAGGGAGGGAGGAAGGGAGAGAGGGAGGGAGGGAGGGAAGGAGGGAGGGAGATGGATGCTGGTCTTACTGGGTGCAGTGGTACATACCTGCAATCCCAACGACTGGGGAAGTTAAGACATACTGGATTGCAAGTTCAAGGCCAGCTTCAGCAACTTAAGACCCTGTCTCAAAATACAAAATAAAATGGCACAGTGGTGCATGTCTGTAATTCTAGTACTTGGGAGGCTAAGACAGGAAAATTGCATGTTCAAGGATAGCCTCATCAACTTAGTGAGAGCCTCAGTCAGCAACTTAAAGCCTCGGCAACTTAATCAGATCCTGTTTCAAAATAATAAATAGATAGATGATAGATAGATGATAGATTGATAGATGATTGATAGATGATAGATAGATAGATAGATAGATAGATCTGGAGGTGTAGCTCAGAGGTAGAACAACCCTGGGTTTAATCCCCAATACCAATAAATAAATAAAATAAATAAATAAAAAGGACTGGGGCCGGGCGTGGTGGCGCACACTTGTAATCCCAGTACTTTGGGAGGCGGAGGCCGGAGGATCCGGGTTCGCGGCCAGCCTCAGCTCTCTCGCTCTCTCTCTCCCTCTCTCTCTCTCTCTCTCTCCTTAGTGAGGCCCTCCGCAACTTCGTGAGACCCAGTTTCAAAATAAAGTATAAAAAATAGGGCCGGGGGCGTAGCGCGGAGGTAGAACGCCCCTGCGTTCAATCCCCGGTACCACAAAACAAAAACAAAAGGACTAGGGATGTACCTCAGTGATAAAGTACACCTGGGTTCCTAGGTAGGTAGGTAGGTAGGTAGGTAGGAAGGAAGGAAGGAAGGAAGGAAGCCGGCCTTGCTGAGCGGCAGTATTCACCGTGTTCAGAAGGGGCTTTTCCTTCCTTCCATGTGTGCACTGAACTGCTGTTCCCTGGGCACTGCACTAGGTGTGGAGGCCATGACAGTGAAAGGCCTGAAAGACCTTTAAATTGGAACAGGGGCTCTGGAACCCCCCACGTGTCAGCTGGACCCCCAGCAGCCACCCTCTCAGGGAGTCAGCGCTGCCAGGGCCTGCGTTCCTCACCCCGACCTGTACTCCCCAGATCCTGGTTAAGTCCATGCTGAGAAAGCGTTCCTTTGGAAACCCCTTTGAGCCCCAAGCGCGAAGGGAAGAGCGCTCCATGTCCGCTCCAGGAAACTTACTGATGTAAGTACTGGTGGGCCAAGGCCTGTGGGGTGCTCTCGGGTAGGGGGGGACACTTGTACACAGCCGGGTCTCAGAGCAGGGCCCCACTTGCACCTCTGTGCTCCAGGCTACTCGGGGCTGGAAGGGACCTTCCTGTGCCAGCCCTGCTCTAGTTCGGGCCAGCACCCCTCAGTCACACACTGCCAGGAATGACCAGCTTGTGTGGCCCTTCCATGGGACAGGAAGACCCTTCCTTCTCATGGAAGTCGTATGTTGTCACCCTCTCCCTCTGGGCCCAGCTCATCCCTCTGGCCTCAAAGCTGCAGCTCCCTCAACCTTTGGCACCTGGAAGAGGTTTGCAGACAGGCTTGTGACTGCTCCTTGTAGAAAGCTGGATGGTCCATGGAGCAACAGGGCCTGTGCCCACCTTCTCTGACCTCGGGGTGGGTGTTGGCCTCTTTCCTGAGTGACCTGTGTCACCTGCAGCTGACACTGAATGCTTGTCCAGCAAGTCAGTATGGACAGATTGGCTGGCTGGGCTGTGGTCTCCCTACTATGAACCACACATGTGGGTTTTCCACCTCCTAGGAGAGGCAAGAAAAGCAGTTTCCCAAACCTCTGTGAGCTTCATCTTTAGCTTTTCCAGTAGAATCAAAATCAGTGTGGGTGAGCATGGTAGTGCACGCCTGCATTCCCAGTACTTGGGAGGCCGAGACAGGAGGATTGCAGGTCCAAGACGAGCCTCAGCAACGTAGCAAGACTCTCAGCAATCTAGCGAGACCATGTTTCAAAATGAAAAGTGAAAAGGGGCTGGGGATGTAGCTCAGAGGTCGAATGCCCCTGAGTTCAATCCCCAGCAACACACATGCAAACCAGCCAACCAACCAGGTTGGGATGCTGCCAGGGCCTGCTGGAGTTTGGATACAGACCTGCAGAGAGAATTGGGAGGGGTCCTGGGCCAGAATGTGGTCCTGGGGGAAGGTCACCTCCTCTGGCCTGTGAAGGGAGCTGCAGGGAGGGGCCTGGCAGGAGCCATGCCTCCTGGCCTACTTAGTGAAGAAGCACACCGAGCAAGGTGAGCACGGGATACTGTCCAGGCGCCCCGGTCTCTCAGGAAGGAGGACTTTCACTGTCCATCCACGGATGTCACATAATGAGGGGTGGAGGTGGGAGAGGCCTGGCATCTGGGCTGGGTGGAGGGCGGGGGTTCCCCGAGCTCATTAGGTCTCTGGGCCCTGACACTGGAATGACGCTAGTGTAGGGATATTGTGTAGAATTTGACATCTGAATGGGGCCACCTCTGAGAGTGAAAGGGGAAGCTACTAATGCCAGAGCCAGTAGTGGTGGCGCACGCCTGTAATTCCAGCACTTGGGAGGCTGAGACAGGAAGATCGCAGGTTTGAGGACAGCCTCAGTAACCTAGCGAGACCCCATTTTTAAAACAAAAAATAGGGCTAGGGGCGTAGCTGGGAGGTAGAATGCTCTTGGGGTCAATCCCCAGTACCACAATACATACATACATATACACACACACATACGCACATACATACACATACATACATACATACATATACCAGAACAAGTAGAATCAGGATCCTGCGCAGCAAACTGGACATCTGTTCTCACTAGCTCAGTGCCTGTGGCCCAGCGCCCCCTAGTGGCAGGACAACCCCCTGCAAACTGATTGTGCAAAGACTGGGCTCAATACTTTCCGGCCATAAAATCCTATAATTCCGTGACCCAAGTTTAATTTTGAAAGCAGATTTTACCTCCTCACTGAGTCCCAACATTTGTACTTGACAGACTCCATTTTTTATACTTTGGGATTGTTTTAAAAAGACAGGTCTTGGAGTGGGGGGAATTAGATATAGGAATCCTCTGAATATATAACAGAATCCCAAGACAGATAGGTACTCTGCTCTATGAGCAAAACAAAGAAAATGCAAAAGGAAAGCCCCTCTACCCAGGTCTGCTGGGGGCTGATCAAGGACAATGTGGAAGGCCTTAGAATTTGCTGATACTCCAAGGATGCAGGGAAATCAGCTGGGTCAGTTCATGAGAGGCTCCAGAGGCCAGGCCAAGAAGTTTAGATTTCGTCTCAGGGAAATGGGGAGCCATGGAAGGGTTGTGGGTTGAGGCTGGGGGGCAGGGAGACCAGCAAGAAGTGATTGCCATGATGTAGGGGGGCCCAATGGAGGCCAAGCCTGGGGAAGTGGATGAGGGGGTGTTTGAGAAATTGTGGGATCCAAATGCCTGTGTGTGTGTGTGTGTGTGTGTGAGAGAGAGAGAGAGAGAGAGACCCTCTGCATTCATGTTCTGACCCCTGAGATCCCTCTTGCCCTTTCCTGAACAGGAAAGAAGGGTGTGGTGAAGGGGGTAAAAGCCCAGAGCTGCCCGGTGTCCAGGAAGATGAGGCTGCATCCTGAGCTCCTGCATGCGCCCAGGGCCACCCGGCAGCACGCTCATCCCACGCCTCCAGAGGCCCACCGCCCTTATGCGACAGCCGCCCCTGCGGGCAGGGGGCTAGGGACTGCGGCCCCTCTCCCGGCTCCCCTTCCCCGTTGTGCTGCATGACCTCCGCACGCACACGTCCAGGGACAGGATTGGAATGTGTGTCATCTGGGGTTGGGGGGGGCAGCTTCCTCCTCGTCCTGGCTCTCCCTATCCTGATTCATCCTGTGGGGAAGTTAGGGAACCATGGAACCTCAGAAACCCTACCTGGCTGGTTGGCAAGGCCTAGGGCAGGAGGCAGGAGACCAAGATGGCAGGTGGAGGCCCGGCTAACTGCAACTCAGAGACCTCCTGCTGGGGGCCAGGTGGGCCTGGCTCAGCTGCCACCGCCCATGGAGGGGTGCCAGAGCTCCTGTCTACTCAGAATGCTGAATGCTGGTCTGCAGGCTCTGACCTCTCCCGGCACCCTTGGGCCCCACTGGAGAGAGGATTGGAGTATTGGAGAATGCAGATTCCTTTTTTGTTGTCTTTTATTTCACTTTTTTATTCTGGAGACCCGGGGAGGGGGGAGAAGCCCCACTGGGGAGCATCTAATGAGCTTTCCCACACCTTTGGGTACTTCTCAGCATACCCACTATTATTTGCCAGCCAAATGGACCACACTGACCTTTCTGTTTTGTACTCGGCACCATCTGGAAAATGGGCTGCACTGAAATCAAGCTCAGAGCAGAGGCCTGAACAAGGAGCTGCACACCTTCTATCCCTCTCTGCCAAGGCTGCAGGAGAGACACCAGGGGTGACATTGACCGAGGGTTGTGGACTCACAGGGCCGTGGCCTTGTCCATGCTGAAATAACTGGAATCCAATCTCTGATCCCACGTGGGGTTACCCGTTACATTCCTATGGTGAAAGATGAACTGCCTGGAGTGGAGGCCTTGCTAGTGAGGGACCCTGCAGGGGGTGCATCCTGGCAGGTGGCGTCTCTGCCAACTGCCTCATCTCCAGGACAGTCACCAGCCAGCCTGCTCAGAGCCCATGCCGGGGTGAGCATGTGGACGCGCCCTTCGGAAGCAGGCTTTGTCTTCTCTCTCGAGTCAGTGACTGGCTGGCCAGCTTCATGTTTACTTGAACAAATGCTCAAAGAGGTGGATCCCCCAAGGGAAATAACACAGGATTCGGATACTGCCCCTGAAAGCATGGGCCGGGCAAGGACTTTTAGCCACCGGTGTGGGTTTCGTATTGCAAAAGGGCTTGTTTGGAGAAGGAAAGGGGGGCTGGGCAGGAGGAGGGTCCTGTGTCCTGTCACATCTCTGTGCCTGTCAGTGTACGTCGCGCCTCCATGCACACATGCATGTGCGTGCCCATCTGCTACACACAGTGCACTCGCACGTCTCACACCAGTACATGCATCTGTAATATAGTTTCTATGTCTATTTAAGGCTAGGAGCAGAGTGCGGCCCTTTGTCAGTGGGCCCACATTTCTCTCCAGCTCCTGTGCACTGAGACGGTCAGTGTGACCCGGGGCTTAAAAAATAATCCAGTACTATCTTTAAGAACACTTTTATAGAGTGAATGGGAGGCAAGTTAAAAGCCAGTCACTGGTCACTTTGTTTTGTCTTTGTCTCTGCTGGCACCTGGAGGGCCAGGGCTTCAGGGAACTTCATGTGTTGGACCCCCCAGGGAAGAACCCAGGGCAGAGCGCTATGGGGTGCTCACCCCGTTGCTGAGGGTTTGGGTTGATGTCATTGTTTCTGAATGTAGCACAAGTGATGAACAAACGCTGTAAGAATGTTTTGAAAAGTATCTTCCCAGGAAGTGAGTTAAAAATAATAAAAACCCGTTCTTGAGTTAAAAAAAAAAAGGCTTTGTGTGTACATTTTCTGCATCTGGATATGTTCTTTCTCACCAGCTGCACCAGCTGGTTTGGCTCACTTTTCTGGAAGGGTCTGAGCAGGGCAGTAAGGAGAGGTGCTCAGGAGAGGGGAAAGGGATGGAGGGAGGAAGAAGGGCTGGCTCAGGAGGCTGAGGGGCCTCTGTGCAGGTCCTGTGGCCCCTCCTTGGGAAGAACTGGGTATTTGGGAGCCAGCAGGCTGCCGAGGGCAGAAGTCCTTGTGGAGCCTCACAGGAATCCCTGTGGCACAGATCCAGCGTCCTCCCGGTGCCACCTTAGCCTTGGGCACTGGTACCCTGCCCATAGTAAGGCCTCTAGAACAATGATAGAAAGAGGCATCTCAGAGGTTGAATGGCCTTGACCTTGAATCCAAGCTTTGCTAACTGTGTCACTTTTGGGTTTGTTTGTTCTGCGGTACTGGGGATTGAACCCAGGGGCATTCTACCTCCAGGCTACACCCTAGCCCTTTTTATTTATTTTTTTTATTTTGAAGCACGGTCTCGATACTGCGATCCTATCTCAGCCTCCCAAGTACTGGGATTACAGGCCAGCGCCACCATGCCCGGCAGCTTCCTGTGTCATCTTTGCCTTAGTTTCCTTATTGGTATGATGTGAATAATGTCAGCATCTCCTTCATGGAGTTCTTGTGACAGTAAATGAAATCTTTGTACCAGGCAACTGGCACAGTGTTTGGTAGATGGTAAGTACTAAGCAAATGGGACCCTTAGAAGGGAAATGTGGAGGCTACGGGTTCGGCATGCCCTGCATAATTGGTGTTTGCCCAGCTGTTGAGCTTCCGGATGCGTGAAGCTGGAGACAGGGCAGAGGGCCTGGCGCCGCAGGCCAGGGGGGAGACCAAGCCAGAGGCTCCCCAGTGTGGTGCTCAGTTTTTCCATCTGAGAAACAGAGACCAAGCTGCTCCGGCCTACTTCCTGGCCATCCTGCGAAGCTCCTATGAGGGGCTGCACCAAGCCCTCTCCAGGAGGGGTGTTGGTGCCAGGTAGAAGTTCCTCAAACACCAGACCAATAAGGGTTCCTACTTCCTCCTCACCCATGGGGGGGCCTCCCTACTCATTTTGGCCCCCACCATCTCTCACCTCCTCACTGGTCTCCTGGTTGTGGCCATCGGCCCTCTAACTCTCACCCTAACCTGTTACTTGGCTGGATCTTCCTGAGCGCTCACCTAGCCAGGCCCTCACCTACACATGGAAGCACATCTGGGAGAATCAGAGCTGGAGACGCCCCTCCAGACCTCGATACACGGGGAGCAGAGCCAGGCGACGGTCCCTCCCACTAAAGGCATGGAGGCAGTCTGGGTCCCACATGTTCTTTGCATGGTCAGCTCCCCTGACCCTCTTAGCTTATGTGGTTGGCTCAGCTCAGGAAGTGGAGGGGTACCCAGGCCACTGAGAAGTCCAGCTTTCCCAGGGGACACATACCAGGACCCATAGGCATACCCCTCGGGTCACAGGGTCACGATCCCACCACACACAGGTGGGTGTACTCGTGTACACTACCTTTGGGCAAACAACTAGGCCTGTCTACGGGGCTGCCTTTCTGGGTACCATGTGGTGAGTGGTGTTGGGTTCTGGGGTCCACTGAGGCCCAGGAAGAGACCAGGAGCATCTGGCAAGGGCCTGTCCTCCATCTCACAGCCTAACACAGCCCTGGCCTGTCAGGACTCCCTGCGCTGCCTCAGCCCCTGCTGACCAGGGCCCCCCAGGGCATCCAGGCCAGCTAGGTCCAGGCTTCAGGGATCATCCCTCCCCCATACCCTCCCCCATGCACGCACCTACTCCACTCCACCCTCTGGGGCCTTGGACACATCCATTTTCCAGCTAGGATGACAAAGCCCAGGTCCTCTCACTCTCCAGGTTACATTCATTAATTTGTCATCAGCCCATCCCAGCTTTGTGGTCAGCCTCCCCCACCCCACTGCCTAGGCCCCCACCATCTCCAAATTCCTCTCCGCTGGGAAGCCTTCTCTGGTCCACAGCACCAGAGCATCTTCGTGTGATCCGGTGTCATGGCCCATCTCTTACAAGGCGGGGACCAGGGCCCCCGCCCCACAGCCCCACTGGCTGAGCCCTCCTCAGAGCCTCGCCCTGCCCACTCACAGTGCCGCCGTGATGAAGACCAGCT
Source organism: Glis glis (assembly GCA_004027185.1). NCBI lineage: Eukaryota > Metazoa > Chordata > Mammalia > Rodentia > Gliridae > Glis > Glis glis. Next base: position 9,223 of record PVJS01032472.1, on the reverse strand, counting down.
GGATTGCAAGAATGGGGCCTTTGCTCTGGGAAATCTGTTTTGCTGCTCGATCCTCATTAAGCCCCTTCTCTGGCCTGTTAGCCTCTGGCCTTCTCTGGTCCTCCGCGTCCTGCTCCTCAGCCTACAAACCTGCTCAGGCCTTTCTTTTAGGTGTGAACCAAATTTCTGTCCCCCTTGCTTTCCAAAGGTGGCTGGCTGCCCCACACCCTAGCGTGGTGTTCCCTCTCCGGTGCCCTCTGCATGGGCTCACTCTGTCCCATCCCCAGAGGACTGGACATTGTTTGTCCTTGCCACGGTCCATGTAGTTGGCTGATGCTCTCTGCACTTTGACTCCTGGTCCTTTGGTCTCCCCAAGACACCCCCCAACACACGGCTTTTGCACGAGTCTGTGCTAAAAGAATAGAACTGGATCAATGGGGAACTACAAGATGGCAGGGTCACTGCTTAAACTGCCCCTCACTGGGTCTCCCCCAGAGGCCAGGAGCCATGCCTAAGGTGCTAGAGCTCTCATGGGAAGGCGAGGCTCCTCCCCTTCAGGTGCGCCCCTCTCTTCCTTTAAGGCAATCAATGCCAATATCTGTCTGCCTTCCCAGGAACACCAACCTAACACTGAGAAAGGGCTCCTCCTGCAGCGCGCCTGCACCCTGCTATGTCCCATTCAGTCTGAAGCGGAAGATTTTAGTCTGGCAATGTGCCAGAATCGCCTCAGGAGCTTTCGAAAAACCCTGATGCATGGCCCTCCCCCTCAGACACTGATCCCAATGGTCTGGTTTGTAATCTGGGTGTTAGGATTTGTGTGTGCATGTTTGTGGGGGGGGCAGTACTAGGGATTGAAACCAGGGGCATTCTACCTCCAAGCTACACCCCAGCCCTATTTTATTTCTTAATTGGAAACAGGGTCTCACTAGGTTGCTGAGAGCCTCGCTAAGTTGCTGAGAGTGACTTTGAACCTGCAATCCTCCTGTCTCAGCCTCCCAAATCCTGAGATTACAAGCATGCGCCACCATGCCCTGCTACACCCCAGCCCTTTAAAAAAAAATTTTTTTTTTAATTTTTTGTAGCTGGGTGTGGTGGCTCATGCTTGTAATCCCAGGATTTGGGAGGCTGGAACAGGAGGATCCCAGGTTTAAGGACAGCCTCAGCAAGTAGTGAGACTCTCATCAACCTAGCCCTGTTTTTAAAAATAAAACAGGAGCTGGGCATGGTGGCATATGCCTGGGGTAGAATATATCCCCGGACCAATTTTATTTCTTATTTGGAAACAAGGTCTTGATAGGTTGCTGAGAGCCTCACTAAATTGCTGAGGCTGTCCTTGAAACTGTGATCCTCCTGTCTCAGCCTCCCAAATACTGGGATTTCAGGTGTGTGCCACCACGCCCGGCTACATTCTATGGATTTTGACAAATGTATATGGACACATATTCACCAATACAGTATGATATAGGATAGTTTTGCTGCCCTAAAAATTCTGTGGTCCACTTATTCATCCCTCCCTGCTCCCCCCAACCCTAACAACCACTGATCTGTTTACTGTCTCATAGATTTGCCATTTCCAGAATCATACGGTATGTAACCTTTGCAGCTCCCCAGATAATTTTAATGAACAGTAAGAGTGATGGAATACCTCTAGTCTAGGATATGGTGTAGGGGGTAGTAGATCTGTTGTTCTATATTCCTAAATCTAGTGTGGCCGGAGGTCCCATTTCCTTTTGCTATGCCCATCCGTCTGTCCTTTCAATATTTGTCCAGGGTCCTCTGTAATCAGACACTGAGTTAGACGCTGAGCTAAATCAACACTGCGCCTGCGCTCAAGGTCCATCTCAGGAGACAGACACTAATCAAGTTGCCAAGCATGTGTGCAGATGGTTTAGAACTGATATGAATGCTTTACAGGAAATGCTGGTGGTAGGTAGCTCTCTGAGAGTAGTTAGAGGGGCTTCCCAGAGGAAGGAAAGATGCCGCTGAGATCTGAAGTTGAGGAAGAACTAACCAGGGTAAGGGTGGGGAAGGCAGGTCTCCCAACAGAGAGACCAGCTTGTGCAAGGGCCCTGTGGTAGGAGGGAGCTTTCTAAAAACTGAAGTGTTGATGTTGGGAGCGAGGAGAGAACTTGGGAGGCTGAGACTGGAGGATCCGGGTTCATAGCCAGCCTCAGTTACTTAGGCCCTCCGCAACTTAGTGAGACTCTGTTTCAAAATAAAGACTAAAAAATAGGGATTGGGGTGTAGCTTGGAAGTAAAATGCCCCTGGGTTCAATCCCTAGACCGCAAAAAAAAAAAAAAAAAAAAAAAAAGAAGAGGGATGGGAGTGGAAGAACCAGAAAGACAAAGAGCAGTAATCAGACCAGATGAGAGATGACATGGTGGTGGCCAGGGTGGAAGGAAGCTCAGGGGTGGTAGCTGAGTGGATGGAAAGAAGCAGAAAGACATGAGGGATGCACAGGAGGCCAGAATGATAAGACTTGTGTGGCCTGGCCGTGGGGGAGAGACAGAAAGGGGGTCAAGGGAGGCTCCTGGCCTCCAGAGGCTTGCCCACCTCGATTGACTATTGTGCTGGGCAGGGAGATAGGGAACGCAGGAGTGGACCCAGCAGGATGAGTCTGAGGTGCCTTGAGACATTCAAGACGTCTGGTAGGCAGCTCGACATGTGGGTCTAGATCTCAGAGGAGAGGGGAGAACTGGAAACAGAGCCCTGGTGGTGCTCAGTGGGTGGCAGTGGAGTTGGAAGATAGCTTAGGGTATGAGCATTGGGTGAAAAGAAAGCTGGGGGAGGAGAGGAACCTGCAAAGACTCAAGCAGGAGCAGCCGGGGAGATTAAAGGAAGCAAATGCAGCATTATTGCAGAAGGATGCATATAGGTTTGAGAACCATGAGTGGCCATTGGCATCCATGATGGTGAGGGGTCGAGGGAAGTTGGGGGGAAGAAAGAAAGTGAGGGAAGAGTTTTTGCAAGAATTTAGCTATGAGCTGGGTGTGGTGGTGCATGCCTGCCATCCCAGTACTTCGGGGGCTGAGACTGTAGGATTTAAGGCCAACCTCAGCAAGTTAGTAAGGCCCTCAGCAACTTAGTGAGACCCCATTTCTTCCCTCTTTCTTTTTCTTCCTTCCTTCCTTCCTTCCTTCCTTCCTTCCTTCTTTCTTTCTTTTTTTTTTTTTGCGGTACCAGAGATTGAACGCAGGGGCGTTCTACCTCCATGCTACACCCCTGGCCCTATTTTTTATGCTTTATTTTTGAAACCGGGTCTCACGAAGTTGCAGAGGGCCTCACTAGGGAGAGAGAGAGAGGGAGACAGGAGAGAGGAGAGAGAGAGAGAGAGAGAGAGAAGAGAGGAGAGAGGAGAGAGGAGAGAGAGAGAGAGAGAGAGATTGCGCGCGCATGCGCGCACATGCGCGCTAAGGTTGGCCGCAAACCCGGATCCTCCGGTCTCCGCCTCCCAAAGTACTGGGATTACAAGCGTGCGCCACCACGCCTGGCTTCTTTCTTTCTTTCTTTCTTTCTTTCTTTCTTTCTTTCTTCTCTCTCTCTCTCTCTCTCTCTCTCCTTCCTTCCTTCCTTCCTTCCTTCCTTCCTTCTTTCTTTTCCCTCCCTCTTTCTTTCTTTTCTTTCTTTCTTTCTTTCTTTCTTTCTTTCTTTTTTTCTTTCTTTCTTCTTGTGTGTGTGGTGCTGGGGATGGAACCCAGGGGCATTCTACCTCTGAGATACACCCCCCCAGTCCTATTTTATTATTTTACTTTGAGACAGGGGCTCACTAAGTTGTGGAGGGCCTCACTAAGTTGCTGAAGTTGGCCTCGAACCTGCGATTCTCCTGTCTCAGCCTCCCAAGTACTGGAATTACAAGCGTGTGCCACCACGCCCAATGTGAGACTCCGTTTCAAAATAAAAAAGGGCTGAGGGTGTAGCTTGAATGTAGAATGCCCCTGAGTTCAATCCTCAGTAACACACACACACACACACACACACACACACACACACACATACACACACACACACACACACACAGCTATGTAGGTGGCGGGGGCATAGGCACAGATCCTCTACTGGGGCTGGTTGCCTCATGATTCTTTCTTCAACTGTGGAAACTCTTCCTTAACTACTGTCCTGCACATCTTCTGAGAATGGACGTGAACAGGGGTGCGGGGGATGTCTATGCCCGATGTCAAACTGCATTGAAGAGCATCCCTGCTTTAATCAGCAGGGCATCACCCCAGGCCAGGGACCAGGTTACCAGCCCTCAAGCAGCATCTGATTTCACCTTTGGAGCTTAAATTACCTTTTAATTACTTTGCCTTTTGTTATCCCAGGAGACACAGGCTTCTATTATTTCTATTCCTCTCCTCCCAGATAGGAGAGAGAGGAGAAAAGAAATGGGGGCAGACAATTCCAGTTAAAGAAAAAACAAATCAGGCGTGGGGGTGCACGCTTGTAATCCCAGTGCTTGGGAGGCTGAGACAGGAGGATCGCAGGTTCGAAGCCAGCTCGGCAACTTAGCGAGGCTCTCCGCAACTTAGACCATTTCCAAATAAGAAATAAAATTGTGCTGGGGGTGTAGCTTGGAGGTAGAATGCCTCTCGGTTCAATCCCCAGTATAAAACAAAAACCAAAACAAAAAAGGAATCTTTTCAAAGACCCTGCTGGTACCCTCCCTTGCCCCCTAGTCTCCCCTTCACAAACTTCTTTTTTTTTTTTGTGGTACCAGGGATTGAACCCAGGGGCATTTTACCTCTGAGCTACACCCCCGGCCCTAATTTTTATACTTTATTTTGAAACCGGGTCTCACGAAGTTGCGGAGGGCCTCACTAAGTAGCTGAGGCTAGCCCCGAACCCGGATCCTTTGGTCTCCGCCTCCCAAGTACTGGGATTACAAGCATGCGCCACCACATGCGCCATCCCCTTCACAAACTTCTGAAAAGAGTTCTCCACATTGCCCCAACTCCCACTTCTTTCTCTCTCTCCCTTCCTTCCTTCCTTCCTTCCTTCCTTCCTTCCTTCCTTCCTTCTTTCTTCTTCTTCTCCTCCCTCCCTCCCTCCCTCCTTTCTTCTTTCCTTCTTTCTTTCAACCCAGGGGCATTCTACCTCCGAGCTACCCCCCCCAGCCCTATTTTTTTATTCTTTACTTTGAAACAGGGCCTCACTAAGTAGCTGAGGCTGGCTGCAAACCTGGATCCTCCGTCTCAGCCTCCCAAGTACTGGGATTACAAGCGTGTGCCACCACGCCTGGCTTATTTTCTTTCTTTCATGTGCTACTAGGGATTGAACCCAGGGGCATTCTACCTTCTAGCTACACTCTCAGCCCTTTTTGACTTTTTGTTTTGAAACAGGGTCTCACTAGGTTACTAAGGCTGTCTTCAAACCTGGAATCTTCCTGTCTCAGCCTCCCAAGTACTGTGGTTACAGGTGTGCGCCACCACACCCAATCTCGACTCTCAAAGTCACCAATGGCCAATTAAAACTCTAGATCTAAGCCAAGTTCCATTGTGAACTGGTGGCTGCATTTGACAATCAACTCCTTCCTAAAACTCCCCCCTACCAGGTGTCCCAATGTCCCACTCTCCTGGTATCCTCTGTTAATAAAAACCATCCAAAGCCAGGCGCGCTGGCGCACGCTTGTAATGCCAGTACTTGGGAGGCTGAGATCAGAGGATCCGGGTTCACAGCCAGCCTCAGCTACTTAGTGAGGCCGTCTACAACTTAATGAGACCCTCTTTCAAAATAAAGAATAAAAAAATAGGGCTGGGGGTGTAGCCCGGAGGTAGAATGCCCCTGGGTTCAATCCCCAGTACCGAAAAAAAAAAAAACCATCCAGACTTTGGAAGTAGGAAAAAGGACAACACTGACATCCTCTCAGGGTAGTGCCAGCTATAATCTGACATGCCTTTTCCTCCTGGGGATCATCTGATTCTCCATGATGTGTACCTATTGATTAGGGTATTTATAGATATTTGATAACAAATAAATAATTCTTGTCCAATGGCAATGCAAATGTCTCTGTCTGGTAGAACAGGAAACCCCAAAGTTTGCTGTTTCTTGCCCTGTAGGAGATTAACCTGTCTTGTGACATTCCTTTGACCAACCAACTCTGTATTCATTCTCCAGTTCTTTTGAACTAGTCTCCATATCTTACTGTTTTCCTTACTTATTAATGAATGGATAAAAGCTCTGAGGTCTGGGGCTGTAGCTCAGTGGTAGAGTGCTTACCTAGTATGCATGAGGCCCTGGGTTCTGTCCCCAGCACTGCATAAACAAACAAAAGGGCTTTGACATGGGTTTACTTTATATCTGAGAGTCATGCCCTCCTGAATTCTACATGACTCCACCTCAGCAAGATGCACTAAGGACAGGAATGGGGTGGTGGTGAGCTGAGCCATCAGACAGGGAAAAGCACAAATGGCTTTCCTGACAGCAGCCTGGGAGTCCTGGTGTTGACTGACTGCCCGAAGCCTTGGCTGGATTCCTAAGACGCCTGCCAGCTACAGCTCCCCCAGGGGCTGGTTCTCCTCTTGACTGCTCCAGACTGCATGCTGAGTCCTTCCTGCATAGAAATCTCAAGTGGCACGGCATCCTCCCAGCCTCTGTGCTGCCCTCCTGGTGCCCACAGCGGAGGAGGGATTGCTTACTTTTCTCCTATGCCCCACTCCCAAGGGCCTAGAAAACCAGTGGAGACTGTGACTGTCACAGCTGGCCACTACAGACGCAAACTTTCTTATTTATTCACTTATTTTTGGTGGTACTGGGGATTGAACTCAGGGTGTTCTACCTCTGAGCTACATCCCTAGCCCTATTTTATTTTGAAATAGAGTCTTGTCTTTTTTTTGGGGGGGGTACTGGGGATTGAACCCAGGGGCATCTACCTCCGAGCTACACCCCCAGCCCTATTTTTTATTCTTTATTTTGAAACAGGGTCTCACTAAGTTGCGGAGGGCCTCACTAATTAGCTGAGGCTGGCTGCGAACCTCGATCCTCCGGTCTCAGCCTCCCAAGTACTGGGATTACAAATGTGCACCACCATGCCCGGCTAGAGTCTTGTTAAGTTGCTGAGGGCCTCGCTAAATTACCAAAGCTGGCCTTGAACCTGTGATCCTCCTGTCTCAGCCTCTGGGCAGGGTGACATATGCCTATAATCCCAGTATTTGGGAGGTTGAGATTGGGGGTATAGCTTGGAGGTAGAGTACCCCTGGGTTCAATCCCCAGTACCAGAAAAGAAAATGAAAACCAGTGTGCCTGCGACTGTCACTTATATCTGGCTACTCCAGGCACAAACTTTCTTTGAAATGTTCTTTAAAATGCACATAAATAGCCGGGCGTGGTGGTGCACGCTTATAATCCCAGTACTAGGGAGGCTGAGACCGGAGGACCTGGGTTCTAAGGTGAGGCCCTCCGCAACTTAGTGAGACCCTGTTTCAAAACAAAGAACAAAAAATAGGGCTGGGGGTGTAGCTCGGAGGTAGAATGCCCCTGGGTTCAATCCCAAATTCCGCAAAAAAAAGCACATAAATGCATTCAACCCAATTTTGTAACTACTTTGTGTCTTTTCATCAAGCAAAATCAGCCTTCTAAAGAGTTCCATCTTGTTTTTCTGTGGGTTAGCCCAGACTTAAGAAAAACTATGATGTACTGCATCACTTCTGTCTGGTCCTCTATCTCCATACAATTGTCTCATTTAACCTTCACAACTTCCTATGGAGGTGGGTAACGGTTCACTTTACTGAAGAAGGTTCTGAGACTTGAAGGGTTAAGTGGCTTGCCTTCAGTCACAGATTGTGTGTCTGATTCTCATCATGTTCTTCCTTGGTTTATAATTATTTGTCCCTCCATGAACAAAGCTGACAGGGCCTCTGAGACTCAATGATCCCACTGACCTCCTCATATGGGAAGACAGACCAAGAAAAAGGTCGGAACTAGCCTAAGGTTACTCAGGGAGGAAAATACAAAACCAGGACTCAAGCAAAGACTGACAAGAGGAACCCTCTGGAAGCCTAGACATGCCCTCTTTCTCAAGGAGGCTCATTATAACTACCTGCAGGAAATCATGTTTACAGGTCTAAGGTGGATGGAACCCCCAGGAGTCAAGAAATTGAGGTCTACACTCTGGACTTTGCACAGGTCACTACCCTCTTGGAGCCATTTTTATTTTTTTGTGGTACTGGAGATTGAACCCAGGAGCATTATTCTACCTCTGAGCTGTATCCTGACCCCATTTTTTTTTTTTTTTTGCGGTACCGGGGATTGAACGCAGGGGCGTTCTACCTCTGGGCTACGCCCCTGGCCCTATTTTTTATACTTTATTTTGAAACCGGGTCTCACGAAGTTGCGGAGGGCCTCACTAAGGAGAGAGAGAGAGAGAGAGAGAGAGAGAGAGACAGGGAGAGAGAGAGAGAGAGCTGAGGCTGGCCGTGAACCCGGATCCTCCGGTCTCCGCCTCCCAAAGTACTGGGATTACAAGCGTGCGCCACCACGCCCAGCCCCATTTTTATTTTGAAACAGGGTCTCACTAAGTTGTGGAAAGCCTCATTAAATTGGTGAGGCTGAGCCGGGCGTGGTGGCACACGCTTGTAAACCCAGTACTTTGGGAGGCAGAGACCAGAGGATCTGGGTTCGCGGCCAGCCTCAGCTCCCTCTCTCTCTCCCTGTCTCTCTCTCTCTCTCTCTCCTTAGTGAGGCCCTCCGCAACTTTGTGAGACCCGGTTTCAAAATAAAGCATAAAAAATAGGGCCGGGGGCATAGCACGGAGGTAGAACGCCCCTGCGTTCAATCCCTGGTACTGCAAAAAAAAAAAAAAAAAATTGGTGAGGCTGGCCTTGAATCTGCAATCCTCCTGTCTCAGCCTCCCAAGATTACAAGCATGTGCCACCATGCCGGGCTTGAGCCTCAATTTTTGAGCATATAATATGGGCCAATTACTGAAAAACTTGAAAGAGATAGGAGTTTACAAGGCAATTAACTTTGTAAACCTATGGATTGCCAAGAAGTAATAGACCAAGGCTCATTCTGAACTCTAGAACCAGACTGCCTAGACTTAGAGCTAAGTTTTTCTTTTTCTTCCTTTTTTTTTTTTGTGGTACTGGGGATTGAACCCTGGGACATTCTACCTCCGAGCTACACCCCCAGCCCTATTTTTTATCCTTTATTTTGAAACTGGGTCTCGCGAAGTTGCGGAGGGCCTCACTAAGTAGCTGAGGCTGGCCGCGAACCCGGATCCTCCATTCTCTGCCTCCCAAGTACTGGGAT
>PVJS01032471.1:0-22762 GCA_004027185.1 Glis glis | reverse complement strand
TACTTTGAAACCGGGTCTCACGAAGTTGCGGAGGGCCTCACTAGGTAGAGAGAGAGAGAGACAGAGAGAGAGACACAGAGAGAGAGAGAGACAGAGAGAGAGACAGAGAGAGAGACAGAGAGAGAGACAGAGAGAGAGAGAGAGAGCGCTGAGGCTGGCCGCGAACCTGGATCCTCCGGTCTCTGCCTCCCAAAGTACTGGGATTACAGGCGTGCGCCACTACGCCCGGCTTTATTATATCTATTTAATAGATGACTGAACAGATGTTCTGGGAAGGTAAGTCACAATAGTAAGAGGTAAAACCTGGGCTATTTTATTCCTTAGTCTGGTCTCTTAATTACATGTACTGCATGATTAATTGCTGTCAATTAGTTGACATGTATAAAGATGTTTGTGTGTTTAAGTATGATTTCAGTATGTTTTTAGTAAGTGATTTCCCTGGCAGAGGGAAAAGTGATATTGAAGAAAATTACACTGCCAAACGTCAACTCCGTAAAAGATTTCTTGCGTGTAAATTGTTATTAAATTTATCAGGAAATGAATGTTTTATATGAGAAATATAAGCAAGTTTATTTTAAGCCATAATTATTTAATTTTCTGTAGTATATTTAAAATGATTATGTTTTATAGTAAACACCTCTGAAAGCCCGATAGCATAATTCTTAGTATTACAACAGATTTGAAGAAGCTGGGCGTGGTAGCGCATTCTTGTAATCCCAGTACTTGGGAGGCTGAGACGGGAGGATCTGGGTTTGCGGCCAGCCTCAGCTACTTAGTGAGGCCCTCCGCAACTTAGCAAGACCTGGTTTCAAAATAAAGAATAAAAAATAAGGCTGGGAGTGTAGCTTAGAGGTAGAATGCCCCTGGGTTCAATCCCCGGTACCTCAAAAAAAAAAAAAAACAGACTTGAACCTGTAAAGCGAGGGGTTCACAGATTACAGTCTGCAAGCCAAATCCTGCCTGCTACCTATTGTTGTAAATTTGAAAATTTTATTCTATTAAATTTTATTTTATTTTATTATGAGAATGTGGCCATGCTCATTTGTGTGCGTATTATCTGTGGCTGCCTTTGGGCTAAAATGGTAGAGTTGATTAGTTGCAACCAATACAGTAGGGTCCCCAAGTTGAATATATTCACTCTTTTACCCTTTACAAAGAAAGTTTGCTGACTCTTACCCTTTCAGGATCCTCAGGATTCCCTACTTTCTCTTTCTCTCCCACTCTCCACTTCTTCAGGAGGCTGATTGATGCAGGAGATTCATAAGTTGGAGGCCAGCCTAGTCAACTTACTGAAACCCTGTCTCAAAATAAAAAAATAGAAAGAGCTGGGCATTTAGCTTAGTGGCAGAGCACTTGCCTAGCATGCACAAGGCCCTGCATTCAGTTCCCAGTACCCCCCACACTCACATACACAAAAGATAATGCACATAAAGGTTTTAATATAATGCTGTCATATATGAACTCAATAAACGTTAATTAATTAGATTTTATTATCATTTTAGTAATTACATATTAAAATCGATGCCAAAAAGTTATAGTTCTATAATACTATTTCCCCCCACAAAACCAGAAAGAGCTGGCCTTATTTATTTATTTTATTTATTTATTTATTTATTTTTGCGGTACTGGGGATTGAACCCAGGGGCATTCTACCTCTGAGCTACACCCCCGGCCCTATTTTTTATCCTTTATTTTGAAACTGGGTCTCACGAAGTTGCGGAGGGCCTCACTAAATAGCTGAGGCTGGCCGCGAACCCGGATCCTTCGGTCTCAGCCTCCCAAGTACTGGGATTACAAGTGTGTGCCACCACGCCTGGCTCTGAGCTGGCCTTATTTAATTGCTCGTCTCCATTTATTAACATCAGGAACCATGGCTGCCCTGCAGTGAGGACAGGACCCTCATATGCCAGGGAAAGATACAGACTGGATGACCCCTCTCAGGGTTCCTATAATTTCCTCTTTGATGTACAATTATCTCACTACTAAGAAAACAAACTGACAATTCTATGGAACACCTCTGGGATGATCTTACTCTTTCGTAATGAGAAACATAGTACATTGCTCACACTCAGTGAGGGAGATGATGTCTCTTTTCAACAGTTTGCAGTGCCATATTAGTATCATCATAAAACTTATATCCACTTTGTCAAAAGACATAATATTTATAGCCAAATATTCAAGCAGCTGTTTTTTTTTTTAAATGGCCACAAGCATTTGCTGAAAAGCCATTTCACCCACTTCCACAAGGATGATAATAACTTCTGTTAGATAGCTTTATTTCTCTTTTCGAACAGTGTGGCACATACATACCAGACAAGATAGCATTTTTGGAGAACTTGTTGCTGTAGGAGTAGCTTACATAAAATGAGCTAAGAGGTTTCAATTAAGTTCTCCTCAGCCTGATGGCATTCACTGTCTTGGACTCTCATAAGAGGTTTTATATTCCTGTTGCTATAATTTTAAAGACTTAATAAAAATGGTGTTAATAGCCTTTTCATCATTTAAACTGTCTTCCCTGGAGAATTCCATTATAGCTCTGATAAACTCCTAGAAAGTGTATGAGGAATGAGAATTATTCATATTATTGTGGACCTGTACAATAGTAATGTTTATTTCATTAAAAATGGCATCAAGAATATGTGAAAAGACTTGCCATGCTTAGCGTTCTAAAAACTGAAAGTTATGTTTTCTACTAAGAAAGTCAAATAAGAATAGAGATAAAGCATGCTTGCTTTTCATCTTGTATCTTTTTCAAGTTTGAATTGGAGAAATTTCCCTGGGAGGGGGGATAGATCTTATGTGCTTAAAAGTCAAGCAATAGAATATGTTTGTAATACATGTGGAAAATAAAAGCTAAAGAAAACCTAGTACAAAATTAATTCAGATTGTATAAAACACTATTAACAGCAATAATATATAAGTGGGCAAAGTATATTTAACAAAATTAAAATGGTTAACATGTTAAAAAAATGATCATCACTAGTTATTTTAAGAAATACAGTTTAAAGCCAGGAGTGGTAGTGCATGCCTGTAATCCCAGTACTTGGGAGGCTGAGACAGGAGGATCAAGGTTCAAGGACGGCCTCAGCAACTTACGCTGTCAACAACTTAGCGAGACCCTGATTACAAATAAAAAATAAAATCGGGCTGGGGGCATAGCTCAAAGGTAGAATTCCCCTGGGTTCAATCTCTAGCACTAAAAAAAAAAAAAAAAAAGGAAAGAAAGAAAGAAATATAGTCCTGGGATTGAGCTTCAGCACAGAAAGAAGAAGAAATACAACTTAAAATGCAATAAGATTTTTTCCCATAAAATTAGTAGAGATTTTAAAATAGCAATGTGTAGCACACTGATAAAGGTGGGATGTTACCCTATATTCAATGCTATTGTGTATATAAATTATAGTGTGTGTGTGTGTGTGTGTGTGTGTGTATTTATACTAGGGATTGAACCCAGGGGCATTCTACCTCTGAGCTACACCCCTAGCCCTTGGTATTTTATACTTTGAAACAGAGTCTCCCTAAGGTTTTTTTTTTTTTTTTTTTTTTTTTGGTGCTGGGGATGGAACCCAGGGGCATTCTACCTCCAAACTACTCCCCCAGCCCTATTTTTATTTTGAAACAGGGTTTCACTAGGTTAATGAGTCTCACTACTTGCTAAAGCTGTCCTCAAACCTATGATCCTCCTGTCTCAGCCTCCCAAGTACTGGGAATACAGGCATGCGCCACCAAGCCCAGATATAAGTTTTTCAAAAGTAATTCAACAATAAAGGATCAGTCTTAAACATGTATATACTTTTTTTTCAGTCTGATCTCTGAAGGTTACAAATGATAGAAACCTTCACCTCATACTGGTTTGATCCCCCCAAAAGAGTTATTATATTCCTGTTTCAGGGTGTGTTCTGTAACTGACATGATGTTATTAGGAACCTGCCTCTTTTCATTGCTAGCTTCTGCTTTTCCTCTGTGTTTGCAAGTAAGGCAAGCTCTCTCCAGCAGCTGCTAGAAAGTTGGGTTCCTATCTTATCAGGTAGCAATACCTAATGAAAGGGAATGGCTTTTCCCAGAAGTTCCTGGAAAAACCCAGGATGAGCCTCATCACCTAGTTATGTCTCATTCAGTCCTCTGCCTGTCTTTGCAGCCAGGAAGGTAGAATGCCCCGACTGCCCATCAGTGGGTCCTGTACACACTTTAGAGTCAGGGCTGAAGTCAGCTTTACCCAAACCACTTGGGATACAGGGTGATTTTCCAAAGTAAGGTGTCACCAAAAGATGGGCAATGAAGGCCAGTCAGGAAAAATCAACAGCTATTCACTGTACAGTTTTACCCTTTGTTAACACTCCTGCAGATCAATGTTAAGAAATAGTAAATGCATCCAAATACTTATTATAGTTTTAGTTTTAATACTTAGAAAACAAAAACAACTTTATAATCTTATCAAACAATAGAGGAATTGTAAACTAAGGAATGTAAAATGTATTAAGGACCTATTAGAATTATGTCTCCATAATTTTTGTTAATGCTTATAAGGAATGGAGATTTTATAATATGAAACCATAAAGTCAGAATATAAGATAATATATATAACATGTATATGTAAAAATACACAGGAAACAAGTCTGGGAAAATCTTTTAAAATAGTATTTAGCTGTAGGAACTATTGGCATTCACTTATTCATAAAACAAATGTTTTTGGAGTGCTTCTTTTATGGCAGGAATTTTTCTTCTGAAGATTATTGTCTTTATAACTTCCATATTTTTAGTCTGTTACAATAAGCAACGGAGAGGTGTCCTGCATTTGGATTGAAACTCTAATAACTTTACTTAAATACTTTTGATGTTCCAAACATCATTTCAAGGTGCTTTCAGGTATACTGTCTCATTTAATGTGTCTTTCATGAGATCTGTTGTCAGCTCTGTTTGTTCCATGAGGGTATTGTTCTTCTATAGGAGCCATAAATAAGGCTTGTTGATTGACAGAGGGATTCATTTGTTCATTCATCCAACCACCTATGAATTGTTGGAGGAATTAAAAAAAAAAAACCCTAAAGGAATTTCCTCAAATTAGGAAGGCGAGAAAGCTTTTTTAAATTATCATGGGTCAGTGAACAGGTTTTTTGCAGTGATTGGAATATGTTAATCAGTCTTTGTTTTAAGTAAGTGAAGAGCTAAATAAATGTCAGCAATTCTGGCAAAATCATCGTATGTGAAGAGGTTATGCTAATCTAGAATTGCATTCAATTGCAATCACAAAAGTAATAGACAAAAGTAGTTTTTCTGCAAAATTTCAGAAATGCTGTCTCACTAATGTTTATGTTACTAATGTTAAATATAATATTTATGCATCAAATATAGTCAGAGTTCAATTATTTTCTATGCACTCATTTATGAATAATTTTCATTTTATCTGCTGGCTCAGGTGGAGTAAAAGGGTTATAAAATTTTCTGATCAAAGGATTTCCTGGTAATAATTTGTGTCCCTTCCCCCCTTGAAACTTCAGCTTGGTGAGAAGATATTATTTTTGGGAAGTAGCACCTCCAAGCCTCAGAGGAGACTACAGTGCCAACTCCCACATACGCACAAAAGAAAAATTGTAGGCAGAAGTTTCCAGGTCAAAATTCTGCTAGGAAAGAATGTAGAATGACCTTCAGGCCAACTGGAGGCAGTGACCTTGGCTATATAAGGCTGACTGGATCAATATCAGGGTGAAGGTTATAGGAGCCAAAGGAACACATGTGAAAAATTTCTCCTTTTTATTATGACCTAGAATTTTTATCATATATTTGTTGAGATAATTACTTTGGATTTAGTTTTTTTTTTTTTTTTTTGGTGCTGGGATTAAACCTACATCCTCATGCATGCTAAGCACATCCTCTATCACTAAGCTATACCTCTGGTCCCTATAAATACTAATTTTATCATATATCACTCCTGGACATGTACAAAAGGAAAAATGTAAGCAAAATACACTGGTTGAAATAGTATTTTAAACTGCCTCACATTCAAGTGAGAGACTCAGTCTTTTGAGAAACTGAGTCATTGATACTTCAGTTTTTTCTGATTATAATATCATCCTTTGTGCAATCAAGAGTATTAGTGATACAGTTTTTTGTTGTTGTTGTTTGTTTTGGGGTACCAGGGATTGAACCCAGGGGCATTTTATCTCCAAGCTACATGCCCAGCCCTTTTTTATTATTTATTTTGAAATAGGGTCTTGCTGGGTTGCTGAGGCTGGTCTTGAACCTGTGATCCCCCTGTCTCAGCCTCCCAAGTACTGGGATTATAGATGTGCCCCACCATGCCTGGCTGTGATACAGTCTATTTTTAACTTGGGAAATATACATAGAGAAAAGACTATGTAACTCATTGGTACAGTTGAAACAAATAATTAAAAAGCCAATTCTTATGTTCCACAGTAACTTCAGTCTGCTTTTATGATTATCATTACTTTTCTTTATACTCTTACCAACTATATTTGCATCTACAAGCACAGAGATTTCTCTCTTCTCTCTCCCCTTTCTTTCTGTATCACAGTGGGCTCTGCATTAGACCACAAGCACCTGGGCCTCATCCCCTTGAGAGGTAAGGGGAGAGGAGAGTCAGTAACAGGTCATTGGTATTGAATATGGTCATGAAGTCAAGGCCGCCCAGAGTCACTGGGGGATTCATAGCTCCTACCAGGCCCTTGATTTTTGGATCTTCCCAGACTTCAAACCATTGACTCTCCTGGCTAGGAGTCAGGACAGAGGGGAAGCGGTTCACTAATCTGGCCTGGGGGGGGGGGTTCCTCTATGCAGGATTGGAGCAGGCAGTTTTCTGCTGCAACAGTCTAGTGTGGCTGTTTGAGCAGGCCAGTGCAAAGACACTGCCCACTTCTTCCTTTTCCCACCTAATGCAAAGCAAGAAGATGACAGATGCTGTCTTTTTATAGAATCCGAGTTTAGTGCATCCAGATAACTTGATACTTGTTATAGCTCCATACACTGTTCTTAGTGATTCATACACGACAGTTCACATTGCTCTTCACAAAACCCTGTAGGTTAGGTGCTACTGTATAAATGAAAGAACTTTTTTTTAAACAAATGAAGAAACTTACATTCTATGAAGTTACTTGCCCAAGAATGCATAGTTTGCAAATGTCTGTGCTTGAATTTACCCTCCAGCTGGGCATGGTGGTGCACGCTTGTAATCCCAGTACTTGGGAGGCTGAGACAGGAGGATCGCAGGTTTGCAGCTAGCCTGGGCTACTTAATGAGGCCCTCTGCAACTTAGTGAAACCCTGTTTCAAAATAAAGAATAAAAAATAGGGGTGGGGTGTAGCACAGAGGTAGAATGCCCCTGGGTGCAATCCCCAGTACTGCAAAAAAAAAAAAAAATTATCCTGTGAGCCTTACACATGGTCTCTAAAATGCTGAAGGAGGGGAGAGAGGGATGGGAAAGGTTGATCAGTGGGTACTAAGTTATAGGATTTTAAAAGTTTTCAATATAAATGATAAATGTTTGAGGAGATAGATGTGTTTATCCTGATTTAAGCATTATACAATGTAAACATGTGTTAAAACATCACATGCTATCTCATTAATATGTACAATTTTACATTTTATGTATCAGTTAAAATGAACTTAATTAAAAAATAAAAAATAGCGAGGTGTGGTGGTGCATTCCTGTAATTCCAGTACTTGAGAGAGGCTGAGACAGGAGGATCGCAGGTTTGAGGCCAGCCTCAGCAATTTAGTGAGACCTCAGCAACTTAATGAAGCCCTGTTTCAAAATAAAAAGAAATAAGCCGGGCATGGTGGCGCTAACCCCAGTACTTGAGAGACTAAGACAGGAGGATCACAGGTTCTAGGCCAGCTTCAAGAACTTAGTGAGAGCCTGTTTCAAAATAAAAATAAAAAGGGCTGGGGGTGTAGCTGGGAAGTAGAATACCCCTGAGTTCAATCCCCAAAACAAAAACAAAACAAAACAAAAAAAAACCCAATAACATCCATAGTTCTGAGAGAAAAAAAAAAGAAAAAGAAAAAATAATTAATTAAAAAGGCTGGGGGGTGTAGCTGGGAGGTAGAATGCCCTAGGTTTGATCCCCAGTACCAAAAATGAATAAATACACAAATACATAAATAAATACATAAATAAATAAGTAAAATACTTAAGGGACACAGGTAAGTTATATATATATTTTTTTTTCCTTTTTTTGCGGTACTGGGGATTGAACCCAGGGGCATTCTACCTCCAAGCTACACCCCCAGCCCTATTTTTTTATTCTTTATTTTGAAACAGGGTCTCACGAAGTTGTGGAGGGCCTCACTAGGTAGTGAGGCTGGCTGCGAACCCAGATCCTCTGTCTCAGCCTCCCAAGTACTGGGATTACAACTGTGCGCCACCATGCCCAGCTTGGTAAGTTATATTTGATAGAGGTGGGTTTTCATTTCTATCTTCATTTAAAAATCCACAATTTTACAGTTACTGGATAAATAAGATTTAGACCAAGCTCACCTCCTTTATTATTTTTAAAGTTCTGTTATGTTCCTGGCAGATTTTCATTCTTGGACATTGAGGGGAGAGCCTGTTGGCGCAGGGCTCCCATTCCCAGTACCACCTCCTGATATTTGTAGCAGGGAGTGGGGACCGCTGTCCTAGCTGCGTTTGCAATGCTTACCACTAGAGGGAAGGATCAGACCACACAGCAGCAAGACCTGGCCAGGGAACCCTTTGGCCACTGCACACTCTTCATTGGCAGCTAGAAGTAGACACAGGAAACTCAGGGGCCCTTTGTTAATAAAAGCAGATGTCTTGTTATCTGGAAGAGATCATTTTGCAATGCCCAGTGGAAGGATGTGCCAGAGAAGGGAAGGGGCCTTGTAGTGAGAATCACTAACATGCTTAATATCCTAGGGCAGGGTTTCTCAACCACCTCAGCACTATGGATGTTGTTTGTTTGTTTGTTTTTCTTTTTTGACACTGGGGATTGAACCCAGGGGAGTTCTACCTCCAAGGTTCATCCCCAGCCCTTTTTAATTTTTGTTTGAAACAGAGTCTCATTAAATTGCTGAGGGCCTGGCTAAGTTGCTGAATCTGGCCTTGAGCCTGCAATCCTCATGTCTCAGCCTCCCAAGTACTGAGATCACAGGTTTTCGCCACCACACCCAGCATGTACTTGATTTTATTACCAGTTTTCATCCAAAACCACTGGGGGGAGTGGGATCATTTTTGTGTATGTCTCTTGACCAGGATTTGCTTGATCCTGAAAGTCTCCTGAGAAGACAGAAGAAGGAACAGAGGCAGAGAAAAGACCACGATTAACAATTTATTTATTTATTTATTTACTTTTTGCACGGTACCGGGGATTGAACCCAGGGGCGTTCTACCTCCTTGATACACCCCCGGCCCTATTTTTTATCCTTTATTTTGAAACCGGGTCTCACAAAGTTGTGGAGGGCCTCACTAGGTAGAGAGAGAGAGAGAAAGAGAGAGAGAGAGAGAGAGAGAGAGAGAGAGAGAGACAGGGAGAGAGAGAGAGAGAGAGAGAGAGAGAGAGAGAGAGAGCTGAGGCTGGCCGCGAACCCGGATCCTCTGGTCTCTGCCTCCCAAAGTACTGGGATTACAAGCACCACCACACCCGGCCATGATTAGCAATTTAAATCAGATAACTCTTTGTTGCTGGGGGCTACCTGGGCATTGTAAGATGCTTAGCAACCACCCTGGCTTCTACCTAGTAGATATCAGAAGTACCCTCCCCTCCAGCTATGACAACCAAAAAATGTGACCTGATATTGTCATATATCCCCAGGGGAACAATACTAAGCCTGGTTGAGAAACATTGCCATTGAGATACAAGATCTTCTGAAGACTTGAGGCTTCAGAAGATAAAAGAAAGATATTCTCCGCTCAGAAATCAAGGGCTCTTCTTGTCCTAGGGATCCACAATTCAAGGCTATTTATGGAATGGATGGGGATGATCCCAGTCCATCAATAAAATATAGATGAAGGGCAACCAATATCACAACACCTGGCATCGAGGGTAAGGAAGTAAGAAATAGCTTGGAAGCTTACAGTTAGGGAGAAGATAACTGGATCCAAAGGGATGAACTGGAGTTGATATCAGACAAGAGGGAATCATCAGGCTCAAAGAGCAAAGCCTCCGCAAGGGAGACTTTGTAAGAGATATCTGCATGGATTGAAGAAGCTGTTAAGAAGTACTTTGAGCCAATTCAAATGCTTCTCTCCTAAACTTCCTTTTCTAGTAGTTTCTGTCAAACTTGCTAGTACTATTGTTCCTTTTTCAATCATTCTAGAAGGCTTAGGTTTGTTTTTTTCTGGGGGGGGCACTGGGGATTGAACCCAGGGGCATTCTACCATTCTACCTGTGAAATACACCCCCCCAGACCATTTTATTTTTTTATTTTGAAACAGGGTCTTGCTAAGTTGCTGAGGGTCTCACTAAGTTGCTGAAGCTGGCCTTGAACCTGTGATCTTTCTGTCTCAGCTTTCCAAGTACTGGGATTACAGGCATCCACCACCACACCTGGTTCTTAGATTCATTTTTTTTTTTTTTTTGGTGGCAACTCTTTTCAGGAAGAAAGTGATTTAAATATGTAGTTTCCTGTCAAATAGAAATACCCATATCCTGGAGGACCTGGATTACTTTGAAAGCTGTAGGGACTCTTCCTCTTTGTGTATTACAGCAGGCTGGCAACATCTTCCTAACTTGCAAGTATGCTGGCCACAGCAGCCTGAAAGAAGTTTAACCAAGGGGAAAGAATCAAATGAACGCAAGAGAAAGCAAACAAATGAACTGACAGTACACAACTTGTAAAGCTCGTGAACTCAAAGTCCTTATTGCAATGCAATGCAATGCTATTTAGAGGCTCCCGTGCTGCCTGGAACTCTGTATTTGGCAAAGGTAATATCCATGGGTCTGGGATCTTGACACCAACAAATCCCTGGTTATAGTGTTCCTGAAATGCTCAGCGCCACCCTCTGAACTGCTGGGGCTTAGCCAAGTTATCCATTCACCTCTTCAGAGGCCCTTTTCAGTAAAGAGAGTATGAATCCATCCCACCCAATGATCAATTCTTGTGTTAAAGTATGTTTTTAAGCTGGGTGTGGTAATGCACACCTGTAATCTTAGTACTTGTGAGGCTGAGACAGGAGGCTTACAGGTTTGAGGCCGGCCTCAGCAACTTAGTGGGACCCCATTACAAAATAAAATAAAATAATAAAATAAAATAAAATGAGGGCTGGGGGTGTAGCTCATAGGTAGAAGGCCCATGGGTTCAGTCCCCAGTACCAAAAAAAGAAAAAGTATGTTTTCTAAAACAAAACCACTAACAAGATTTAAACTGTCATATTCACGGGTTACTGCAGAGGGTCACAGTATGCAAGATTCAACATATGTTTATTAGTTAAATATATGAATAATTGAGTGAGTAAATGCATGGCTGCACTCAGAGCTTAAAATATTCTGGTATTAACATTTGTCCTCAAACATGGAAACACTTCCACTTTTTCTGAGCATTTGCTCTAGGAAACAAAGGAATATTTTGGTGTATGTGGTACTGGGTATCGAACCCAGAGGTATTCTAACATTGAGCTACATACTCAACCCTTTTTATTTTTTATTTGAAACAGGGTGCCAACATGCTCAGCTAGCAGAGGAATTTTATTTTTATTTTATTTATTTCAGAAAAAGGCAAAGGTTTTAAGTAACTTAAGAAAGGTGAGGATACAGGTTGGGGGTCATCTAAGAAAGGTGGGGATACAGGGTGGGGGTCATCTAAGAAAGTAGAGATCAATTCTCCCTGCACACGTCCGCCCATCCATCCAAGTGAGCAAGAGAGAGTCCTCGTGCTTTTGCAGTTCTTTTATATAGGAGGGGGTAGGTAGGGTTGCACAGTAGAGGGCAGGACTTCCTCTTAGTCCTCAGTTTCCCTGGCAACAGATAGGCAGTGGGGTCTGACCTTTGTCCTCCTCACCCACCCTACTTACATTAAGCATCTCAGGTGTGGAGAGGAGCCATTGTGATTAAGGGTGTGGACTCTAAGGCTTCTAGCAGAGCAATTTTAATTAGAGGATGGCATTGGTCCCTTGCCTAGATTCCTTTTATCAGCTGAAGTGGCCATCTTGCAAGGATGCTAAGCGTATTAGTCACTAGCAACTCAACGCTTCCCCTTTCTCTGTACAGGAATTTCCTGAGGTTAAATGGAAGCCTTGGAAGCTGCACTGTCCAAACCTTGGTCATTGACTGACTGACGTGGGGTTCCAACCGTCAGCCCCCTAGCCTCGAGGTGACGCAGGTCTGTCCCAGAGCTTCTCCCTGGGAACAAACCAACGCGAACGCTGTTGTTCATCTGAGACCACATCCTTGCTGAGCTCTCTCCTCTCCTGCAGCATTCCCCCCCCCCTTCCCTTTCCTTCTGAGCACTGACCCCAACACATCACTTGAACAGGTATCTACATCTGACCCTGCTTCAAGGGAACCTGACCTAAGGCTCCCTTGTGTACTCAGATTGTGTACTCAGATTGATTGTGTACTCAGAGCAACCAAGGCCACAGGCCAACATTAGTGTCTTTCCCAATTGCAGACAACAATTTCCCAGTTGTCTTTTTTTTTTTTTACTGCTGAATTGTTTTTTTTAATATATTCATTTATTGGTGCATTGTAGTTATACATTTTGATAAGTGTCAGGGTATCAGAAGCATGCATGCACACATTGCTCATTTAGCCCTCCCTCAAATCCCACCCTATTCCCTTCCCCTTCCCTCCTTTTCGTGCTCAGCATAGTGATTGACTCTGATAAATTTGTGTATATACATTGTGTGCATTAGTGGGTTTCTCTCTTCCCAGTTGTCTTGAAGTCACCCCATCACCTTATTTTAAACTTTCTTTTCAATTCAGTGTTATGATTGCAAATCCTTGGATGAAAGCAATGTGGTAGTGAGACCGCAGGACTGGTATTTGTAGAATAGTAGGATGTTATAGCTGGAAAAGACCTTCAAAATCATGTAGCTTGACATCTTATTTTACAGATGAGTTGACTGTGGCCCAAAGACATGATTTCCTCGAGTGGTTCAGCTAATGAGTGGCAAAGCCAAGACAGAACCAGATTTCCAATCTCCCATTTCAGTGTTTTCTCCAAAGCTCTCTGCTTCTTGTTAGTAATAATGCTTACTTGTGGGATTCTGAAAAATTTGGGGCTATGCAAGCAAGTTGAAAGAAATGTCTTAGATTCTCAACATGCATGAAATATCATTTTTAAATTTATTTTTGGTACTGGGGATTGAACTCAGAGGCATTCTACCTCCAAGCTACACCCCCAGCCTGATTTTATTTCTTATTTGGAAAAAGGGTCTCACTAGGTTGCTGAGAGCCTCACTAAATTGGGGAGGCTGGCTTTGAACCTGCGATCCTCCTGTCTCAGCCTCCCAAGTACTGGGATTACAAGTGTGTGCCACCATGCCCAGCTCTGAAATATCATTTTAAATAAACTTTAAGGACCCAGTGATTACTAGAATAGGATTACTGTCTAGATATCTATATTTTAATAATCTATTCCACACAAATTTAATGGGGTTTCTTCCTGGGGATAAATAAGTTAGTAAAACTAGGTTCCATCTTCAAGGAGGTTAGTAGGGAAGACTAGAAAACACTGGGACTGCACCAGTGATATAAGTAAGCTGTGAAGCCGGAGAGAGACAGTAATTAATCTCATCTGGCAGAACTAGGGGAAGATTCCCAGAGGAGATAATATTTGAGATGATTCTTGAAGGGCGAGTAGACTTTTAATAGGCAGAAAACAGGGAATATATTTAAAAGGAAACAGAAGGAGCAATAGCATAGGGAAAGGAAAGTATGGGCATGGAAAGTTTTCCCATGTGGGTAAAGTTGGTGCTTCTCAGGAGTGGAGGCCCAGAGCTTGAGCTTTTGGGTTGGGTTACTGTGATCGGTCTGGAATGTCATACATGATATTTTGGCTCCTATTTATAATATCTCTTTCTCACACACACACATACAAAAGTCTCTCCATCTCTCCCTCCAATTTTCCTCTATCTATATATCTCTTTCCTCACTTTTTGTTTGTTTGTTTGTTTGTTTTGTTTTGGTGGCACTGGGGATTGAAACCAGGGACACTCTACCACTGAACTACATCTCCAGCTCTTTTTCTTTTTGCGGTACCGGGGATTTACTTTATTTTGAAACCGGGTCTCACCAAGTTGCGGAAGGCCTCACTAAGTAGAGAGAGAGAGAGAGAGAGAGAGAGAAGGAGAGACAGCTGAGGCTGGCCGCGAACCCAGATCCTCCGGTCTCCACCTCCCAAAGTACTGGGATTACAATCGTGCGCCACCATGCCCAGCCCTTTTTGTTTTTTAATTTTACATTTATTTATTTATTCATTTATTTAGAGATAGGGTCTCTCTAAATTGCTGGAGCTGGCTTTTTTTTTTTTTTTTTTTTGCAGTACTGGGGATTGAACCCAGGGGCATTCTACCTCTGTGCTACACCTCCAGCCCTAATTTTAATTCTTTATTTTGAAACAGTCTCACTAAGTTGTGGGGGGCCTCACTAAGTAGCTGAGGCTGGCCGTGAACCTGTGATCCTCCTGTCTCAGTCTCCCAAGTACTGGGATTACAAGCGTGCGCCACGTCTGGCTGGAGCTGGCTTTGAACTTGTGATCCTCCTGCCTCAGCCTTCCTGGTCACTGGTATTAGAGGTGTGCACCACCCCACCTTGCTCTTCTTCAGTTCTCATGGGATGTAGCACCATGCTGAATGCTTTGTAATATGCACTTACTTTAGAGAAGGGAAAGAGAAGAAAACATCTTTGTCTCTTTTCTTGGGCATTGATGAGGAGAAAGAAGCTACTAAATAGACAGATAAAACTGTAGCTTCTTTAAAAATATTAAACTATCATCCCTTTATGGAACGAAGCTAACGAATTGAGCATCTACTATACTACCAACTATACTGAACACTTTTGAATTGTGTCATTTACTTCTCACAAATTGCTCCATGAAACATATAGTATAAGGATAAGGAACTGCGGGCACAGGAGTTGAGTCACATGGCCAAGCTCACAGTTACACTGAAGTGGAGTATTCTGTCCAGTTTGTGCACAGCTCGCCAGGAAGTACTCCTGGTGCACACTGGGGCCAGAAGTATGGTATCTAAGAGCTAGCTCTGAAATCCTGGGGGTTCTTTGTTAAAAGAAATAATTAAGGAAAAAGAAGAGGAAGAGAAGAAAGCAAGATAAAAAGAGGAAAGAGAGAAACATTGAGAAGGGAAAATCAATATACACTTTGAAAACATTGAGTTGATTGGAGCCTATAATCCCAGTACTTGGGAGGCTGAGACAGGAAGATCACAGGTTGAAGGCCAGCCTCAGAGACCTTCAGCAACTTAGCAAGACCCTGTTTTGGAATAAAAATAAAAAGGGCTGGAGTGTAGCTCAGAGGTAGAATGCCCCTGGGTTCAATCCTCTGTACCACAAAAAACAAAAACAAAACACTGGGTTGATTATAAATTATTATCCTCTCCATCATGATACTTAAATATTCAAGTGTTACATTCTCAATATAATGGAAAAAAAACAGGAAAATATTTGGCAGTTTTATATATGTGTGTGTTATTTTATTCTGTAAAGACAGTAGTCAGACATTCAAAGGGGAACATGGTGTTAGTTACAGGGACCACTGCAACAGGGTCTTACACTGGGGAGAGAGATTGGATCCAGCTCCTAATTCCTAATATATTTTGATCATGAGCTTACATCTGAAGTAAACCTCAATAAAAAGATGACCTTGGAAGAAATGGTCACAATCTCAGGTAATAATTAACATTATGTAAATGTCTTTAAAAATTTACCATCTAAAATGCTTTAAAAAGACTGCCAATAAAATAATATTTATATGTTACATCTACTAAAATGCCTTATTTTTCTTATACGAATATATTGAATTATTTTCAAATACTCTCATCCATATGTATAATAATGATAAATAATTTATTTCCTAAATCATATTTCCCCCCACTGTGGATTAGCATTGCTGGGTTAGACTTGGCTCTGGAATGCAATGGGAAATATTGGATTTCAGACACAGAGAAATTTTTCTGCCCCCGCATGCTGGATAAACACACATTAAACTATTTACATATATTACATTTCTTCTCTTTCCCACTTGGGAAAACAAAGCCTATAAATTGTATTTATGTTGTTAGCAATGGAGTCTTTGTTTATTGAACCTTATAGAGCATCAGGTGTTTTTCTCCTTGGGTCCTTGAACTGAAACTTAATTGTCCCGTGTCACATCTGCTCACGTCAATCAGGTTACATTATTTCTTTACAATGTATTCTTTGAGGTGATATGATTGATGTGACTAAATATGATGGATCGAAAAGGTCTATCGGCCACTACAGAAAATCTCAGAATCCCAGGCCCGCAGGCCAAGGAATCTCTGGCTGTGCATAATTTGGTATAGAGTTAAATTTAGAAGGGCAATTCAGTTCACCAGATTAAGGATTTTTGACAGTGATTCTTGACAAACTACTTTTTGATTATAAAGAAAGTGTATGAGTAATTTGCTGGGGCAGAGTTAAGGTTGGAGAGTCATCGCCCTGTTGCAAATCAGACGAATTCAGGAAGGAACCAGAGTGGAAAGGGATTTGCAGTGGGAAGACTCGGTTTTGAATCCCAGCTCCTTATGTTCCAGTAATGCGACCTTGCAGAAATCACTCCAATTCTCGGAACCACAGCTTCTCATCTGTGTCATCTATCATATGGCGTACTGTGAGAGTGACAGGAAGGAATAGATCTAAAGGAAAGCTATAAATTACAGAGTATTATAATAAGACCCCACAGTTTTGTTGAGGGCATATAAGGAATAGGAATTATTTATTTTAAAACATACAGGAAAATTAACTGTTGACATAATTGGTCTTTGATATTCAGGATCACTTCTAATTATAAAAGGAAGTCAAATGATAGGGGTTGGGGTGGTAATAATGCTTTCTATCCAGTATCCTCTTACATCTACTAGCTACCTTTCCATTTTGACCATTCATTGATACAAGCAGTTGTCAAAAGTCTGAGTGGTCATTCCTTGTTAAAAATATTCTCCTGTCAGCTGGTATATTCTTCACTTGTATTTTCATCAGAGTTTTACTGTCATTATAAGCCTTAAATAGGGGAAGCTGTCACAATCTTATTAGAACACTCTAAGTGGAATTGTAGTTTGGGATTTTGTCCTTTCTACATTCCATTCTTGTCAAAGACATCTTCAGAGTCTACGAGTGACTTTGGGTTCCTTTTTTATTTGTTTTTAATAGGTGATGTTATGCTTTGGATTTAAATTGTCCCCCCAAAAGCTGGGCGCACACTTGTAATCGCAGTACTTGGGAGACTGAGACAGGAGGATCGCAGGTTTGCGGCCAGCCTCAGCTGCTTAGTGAGGCCCTCCGCAACTTAGTGAGACCCTGTTTCCAAATAAAGAATAAAAAATAGGGCTGGGGGTATAGCTCAGAGGTAGAATGCCCCTGGGTTCAATCCCCAGTACTGCAAACAAACAAACAAACAAACAAATAAACAAACAAACAAATAAATAAATAGTCCCCCAAACTTGTGTATTCTATGCAGCCATGTTTGGAGGTGGACATAGCTGGAGAAGGCCCCTGGGGACGTAGCCCAGGAGAGCATTTTTCTTGGCTGGCGCTGCAGCTTTTCTCTCTCTCCTGCCACCATGAGCTGACATAGTTCTCACCCTCACTCTCTGCTCCCTGCCATGACGCCTTGAGGACCTGCAGCCTTGACTCCTGCTTGGAAGCTGGTCTAGTATGGATTGAAATATCCAGAACTATGAGCAGTTAAATTCTTCTTCAAGGAAACATTTCAAATGATGCTATGTACATATGCAAAATTATCAGTATCTATCATCATCTATCTACCATCTATCATCCATCATCTATCTATCTATCTATCATCTATCTATCTATCTATCTATCTATCATCAATTTTTTTTTCTCCCTGGCTTTGACCTGGTGCCCCGGGGTGCACTGGCTGGCTTATCTCATATCTGGGTTTGTGTCCATTCCTGGTATTAATTGCTGACAGTTATATGCAGAGGCTTGTACTCTCTTTATCTTCAACTCAATGACGACGGTGTTCTCGGTGTTCTCCCCTCTACGACTTGGTCCCACTTTGGTATTCCTTACAATGGTCTGAACTGAACCTGAGTGCTTGCTCTTCAAACTGCAGCTCCCAGCACCCTCATCTTCATTTCAACAGCCACCCCTGGCAAGCTCCCAGTTAGAATTCAGACTCTTGGGGCCTGGCAAGAAGTGGATTTGAGAGTAAGCAAGGTCAGGAATGGAACAAACCAGATTTGTTAAATGCCTCTCAGGAGTTCCAGGTCTGCCAGGGGCTCTCCCCACTTCATGCTTAGGAACCAGTCTCTCTGGGAGGCAGCTGACCTGCTGTAATCTGTATTGGATATCAGCTAGGCTGAGTTTACAGTGTTATCCAGGGATCAATCACCCATCCCCTGAGGATCCCCTTTTGTGTCTCTCCTGGGCTAGATTTTCTATTCCTCATATCCTTTTTTTTTTTTTTTTTTGCGGTACCGGGGATTGAACGCTGGGGCGTTCTACCTCCTTGCTATGCCCCCGGCCCTATTTTTTATACTTTATTTTGAAACCGGGTCTCACGAAGTTGCGGAGGGCCTCACTAAGGAGAGAGAGCGAGAGAGAGAGACAGGGAGAGAGAGAGAGAGAGAGAGAGAGAGAGAGAGTGAGAGAGTTGAGACTGGCGCTGAGACTGGATCCTCTGGTCTCCGCCTCCCAAAGTACTGGGATTACAAGCATGCGCCACCACGCCCGGCTATTTCATATTCTTTATCTTTGCATTTCTAGTTTTAAATCTGTCCAATTTTTTTGAGAAAAATATTTTAATATACTTTTTTTGGTGCAATGTAGTCTCACACCATGTAATGAAGTTCGGAGTGATAGGGACATACATGCACACAGCACTAGGTTAGCTTCCCCCGGCTCCCTCCCTATTCCCTACCCCTCCTATACATGATATTGAGATTGGCATTGATAATTTCATATATGTAAATAACATGAATGGAAATGTTTCATTCTTTGAAACATATTTTCTATTAGCTTCCTGGGAAGTGGTACCAGAATGTTTATTTTGAGGCTTTTATGTCCTGCAAATATCCAAATATATTTATTTTATCTAATGCCTGATTGTTTGACTATGTATGGAATTCTAGGTGGTAATCTTTTTCTTTTAGGATTGTGAGGGCATTATTTCATGGCCTTCTAGCTTCCACAGGCTATTGGAAAGTCTAAAACTACTCTTCTCTGAGGCTGGGAAGATGTTTTATTGATTTTTATTAACTTCTGAAATAGGTGATCTATGCATAGTACAAAATTCAGAAGCACCAAACAGGTAACTGAGAAGATTAAGGTAAATCTTCCTCACCAACCTGCCAACTCATTTCACATCCTTAGGATTGCGAATATTATTACCAGCTTCCTGTAATACATGACTTCCAAAGATTCTATGTACATCTACATTTAAATCTACACATCAATTACAATAGATCCTATAGTTTGTACAGATGTGTGTGTATGCGCATGCGTGTGTGTTTGTGTATTGTACTCTGCAGGAACCAGACGTCTGTTGCTAAGATATTGGTTGAAAGAGAGGCTCTAGATTTAATACAAGTATTCACGTTAATCTAGGTCTTGTGTTTACTGACACATCATTCATTCTCTGCCATACATCATCAGCATTGTGGATCTTATCAGCAAAAGAAATTATTTATTTATTTTGTTTATATATTTTATTTATTTATTATTATTTATTTATTTTGCCATACTGGGGATTGAACCCAGGGGCATTCTACCTCCAAGCTATACCGCCAATCCTATTTTTTATTCTTTATTTTGAAACAGGGTCTCACTAAGTAGCTGAGGCTGACTGCAAGCCTGCGATCCTCCTGTCTCAGCCTCCCAAGTACTGGGATTACAAGTGTGCGCCACCACGCCTGGCTTCTGTTATTTATAAATAACACAGAGAAGGATATCTATATGGCAGGGTATCCAGTGGGTTCAAAGGTTTTCATTCTTCCCTCATTATCACCTTTGTATTCTCTTTACCTCCCCTCTTTGTCCTATCCCATGTATCCTCCTTCCTGGTCTTACATTTCTCTTAGGATGACCTTTAGTAGATCCCCCAAGCTGAGTGAGAGTTAAAGTCTTACTTGACCAGGTATAAAAGTCTACCTTCCCACTTGAAAAGGTATAGGACTGGAATTGGGAAAGAATTTTTCTTCAGAGTTTGAAGACGTTGCTCCAGTATTTAAATTTAGACGTCTAAGTCCATTCTTGCCTTTAGTTCTTCTGTGTG
Source organism: Glis glis (assembly GCA_004027185.1). Taxonomy (NCBI): domain Eukaryota; kingdom Metazoa; phylum Chordata; class Mammalia; order Rodentia; family Gliridae; genus Glis; species Glis glis. Next base: position 2,356 of record PVJS01032471.1, on the reverse strand, counting down.
TGACCCGTTGTTATTCTCCAGATGCTGTAGAATCCTCTCTTCTCTCCAGTGCTATGGGATTTCACGTGATAAACCTCGACATGGGACTACTTTCATCCATTTCTTGGGCAGTAAATGAGCTCTTTTCATTCAGAAACTCTTCAGTTCGTGGGACTTGACTTACCTCATTTGCGGCAACTAGCACGGCAGTTATTCAGGGTGAGAAGCGAAAGACAAAGTTAGTGGAACCTCTTAAAGGAGAAGGGACAACTTTCCTTGAAAGCAACAAGCTTATATAGTGCAGGCAGGAAAAACAGCTTACAGAAGCACTGTTGTGAAATAGGAAGACAATGTTTGCTGTACAAAAGTTCAGTCCTTACCTTAGCCACACCTGTTTCTCAAACATTGTCTGGGAGCATCAGCAGGAGTGGGTTATGATGGCTCAGCCCTTGCTGATGGGCTTCTGCTAGCCATAGTAGGCATCCTGGATCCTTGTCAAGAAAGGCAGAGTGCAGCATTCTGCTCTTTGCTGATGCTTAGCATAATTGCAGTCATATCCACAATTCTTGGCCTTCCAAGATGCTGATACTCTCATCTAGACATGTTTAAGTCGGGCATGGTGGCACACACTTGTGATCCCAGTACTTGGGAGGCTGAGACAGGAGGATCACAGGTTCGAAGCCAGCCTCAGCAATTTAGGATGTCAGTAACTTAGTGAGACCTCATTTCCAAATAATAATATAAAAAGGGCTGGGGGTATAGCTCAGAGGTAGAACGCCCCTGAGTTCAATCCTCAGTAACACACACACAGACACACACACACACACACACACACACACACACACACACACACACAGACATGTTTGAGCAACTTCCTCCAGCATTCATTGTTGATTTTTCCCTTTTCCTTCTTGAACACCTATTTTTTATAGAAACTAGAATTTCTGGACTAGTCTTCAACTTTTCAAACTCGTTTTCTCTTCATCTCATTTCTTTGTAGACATCAGAGTGGAACTCCATGCAGGCCCTCAAGGAGAGGACTGTAGGAAACGATATCTTTGCTGCCAGTACAGGTTTGCCACCAGGTATCTGGCAATGGGGTCGGGGAATATTGTTCATCAGGGCCTTGTTGGGAAGAAGAGCTAGACATGGAGCTGAGGAGAGAAGAGACAGGCTGGAACCTACCAGGCAATTCTGCACTTTCCAGTAACATATTTAAGCATGATGGACTCCCCCCCCCCTTTTTTCTTTTTGTGGCACTGAGGATTAAACCCAGGGGGCATTTTGCCTCTGAGCTGTACCCCCAGACCTTTTTTTTTCTTTTTGCGGTACCGGGGATTGAACCCAGGGGCGTTCTACCTCCGTGCTACACCCCCGGCCCTATTTTTTATACTTTATTTTGAAACCGGGTCTCACGAAGTTGTGGAGGGCCTCACTAAGTAGAGAGAGACAGAGAGACAGAGAGAGAGAGAGAGCTGAGGCTGGCCGCGAACCCGGATCCTCCAGTCTCCACCTCCCAAAGTACTGGGATTACAAGCGTGCGCCACCACGCCCGGCCATCCCCTAGCCCTTTTTAAAATGCTTTTTAATTTCAAAACAGATCTCACTAAGTTACTGTGCACTGACTTCAAACCCGCACTCCTCCTGTCTCAGCCTCCCAAGTACTGGGATTACAGGCATGCTCCAGCACACGTGGCTTAACCATGGACTTCTTAGGAAAGTAATGGACACTACTTAAATTCCATACCCAAATTTCATGCAAGTTTTTCTCATGGCTTTTTTTTTTTTTGGGTACTGGGGATTAAACCTGTATTTTTTTCCTCATGGTTAGGGATAAAACCCAGGGTGTTGCGCATACTAGGCAAGTGTTGTACCATTGAGCTACATCTCCAGCCCACTACCTTATAAAATTTTATAGCTATCTCTTCATCTATTATTCTTCTTTGTGTTAGTTTATGTCCTTAAAAACCACTGATTATCTTTTTTTTTTGTAGTGGTACTGGGGATTGAACCCAGGGGCATTCTACCTCCTAGCTACATCCCCAGCCTTATTTTTTATTCTTTCTTTTTTTTTCCTTTTTTTATTGGTGCATTGTAATTATACATTTAATAGGTGTTAGGCTATAAGAGTCATACATGCACACATTGCCCAATTTGCCCTCCCTCAAATCCCACCCTGTTCCCTCCCCGTTCCCTCCCTTTAGTGCTTTGCACAGTGATTTGAGTTTTATAAGTTTGGATGTATACCTCCTGCGCTTTAGTGTGTTACCCTCCACCCCCCTCCCAACTCCCTCAGATAGGTCATCTTCTTTGTTTATCTAAAGCTTTCCCCTTCTTTGTTTGGCGTCCCTTCTAAGTCTCCTCCTCTCTAGCTTCC